>PVJH01016237.1:0-51095 GCA_004026705.1 Nesogale talazaci
TGTAATAAACAGTGCAACCACTGGTGGAGAAAAGATTTATTGAAAATAGGCCAAAAAAGGAGGTGCAATGGAATTACATGTAACATTCAATCCAAATAATGCAGAAAAAAATAAAGCCAAAGAAAAAAAGCCAAAGTGGAAGCAATCATCAAGATGAAAGATTATATCAGTAATTACATTAACATAATTTGAACCCTTCAACAGAGATTATCAGAAAATAGAAAAGGCCAAACTGTATGCTGACTACAGAAAATTGTCACCCTGTAAAGATACAAACACAGTGACAGGAAAAGGATTAAAAAATAGGCACTATGCTAACCATTCCAGAACATTTAATTGGGCTCATGCAGAACCTGTACATAAACTACTAGATTGTTGTTCAAACAGAATACCGAGAAAATATTGCATGGCTTAAAATCAGGAAAGGTAAGCGTCAGGTGGTTGCCTTCCAAAATACTTGGTCAATTTGTATACCGAGAAAGTAACCTGAAAGTGCGTTGAAGAATACCCTATCAGTATTGGAAGAAGGATTATCAACAACCTGTGATGTGCAGATGGCCCAACTTTGCTTGCTAGAAGCCAAGAGTACTTGAAGCACTGGCTGATGAAAATCAAAGACTAAGTCCATGTAAAGAAGACAAAAATCCTCACTAGACCAATGGACAGCATCTTGGTAAATGGAGAAAAGATTGAGGTTGCCAAGAATTTCATTTTTCTTGGGTAAGCAATCGGTACTCCTGGAAGCAGAAGTCAGGAAATCAAAAGGCAGATTGCATTGCTCAAATCGGTTGCTCAGATATCTGTAAAGTGTTGAAGAGCAAAGACGTCACTAACATGTGCCTGACCCTAGACATGATACTTTTAATCATCTCATATGGACAGAAATCTGGACAATGAGCAAAGGAGATCTAAGTGCATTTGAATTGTAGTATCGGCAAAGAAGACTAACTTTATATTTGGTAAAGTGGGGGCTCAGCAAAGAGGACAATTCTCAGTGAAATGGACTAATGCAGTGGCTACAACAGTGGGTGCCCACATAGCAAGAATTGTGGGGATAGCACAGGACTGGGTAATGTTTCAGTCTGGAGAACTTAGGATTTCTGTGAGTCAGCAGGGTTTTGTTATAGTACACATAGAATCAATATGAGGTGATGGCATCATGGTAGCCCATCGAGCTGCTAATCACAAGGTCAGCGGTTCAAAAGCACCAGCAGCCACTCTGCAGGAGAAAAATGCCACTTTCTACTCTCACAGAAGGAGCCCTGGTGGCATAATGAATACAGGTTGGGCTGCGACCGGCAGTCCCCAATTCAAGAACACCACGCCGGCACTCGATGGGAGAAAGCTGTCTGTCTACTCACAAAGAATTACTGTCTGGGAAACCCCCAGTATAGTTCTGCCCTGTAGGGTCACTCTGAGTCTGAATTGACTTGGCAGTGAGAGCTATATGCACGTGAAAGCTGAACAGTGAATAAGGAAGACTGAAGAATGGATACCTGTAAATGATGGTGTCTGTCATGAGTATTGAATATACGACAGATTCCCAGAACAAGCAAGTCTGTATTGTAGGAAGGACAGCCAGATTGTTGCAAGAAGTGAAGATGGCAAGACTTTGTCTAGCTTACCTTGGGCACAGCATCATTGAAAAGGACCACTCTCTGGAGAAGACCTCATGCTTGGTCAAGTGGTCCAAAGAGGGAGGTCTTCAGTGAGACAGAGTAACACAATGGCTACAACAATGGGGTCAAATATTGGGGGAAGTATGAGAACATTATGGGCTTGGACAAATTTCATTCTATTATACATAAGATTTCCATGAATCAGAGTCAGCTCAACACCTTGAAATAACAATAACTACCCAAAGACAGCAGAATATATTCTTTCAACTGTTCATAGCTAAAACCAAGATATATCATATTCTATGGCATTAAAAATTCTCAATGATGTATGTTGCCTGATAACAATGGAACTAGGAAGTAATAACAGAAAGATCTTGGGGAAATCCTCAAGTATTTAAAAATAAATCACAGTCTTAAATCACTGAGTCAAAATAAAAGTGGAAACTAGCAAGTACTTTGGACAGATTAAAAAAGAAAACATAGCATAAAAATCTGTGAGACCACTAAAGCAGTACTTGTGGTAAAGATTTATAGTACTAAATGGTTATATTTCAAATCAAAGGTCTCAGCTTTTACCTTAACTAACATAAAGAAGAACAAATGGACTCCAATATTATCTTCAGAGAAAAAAAATAAATATCAAATAAAAAGCCAATAAAATAGAAAACAAGAAAGATAAAATAAATCAAAGAAGCTAAAATGTGGGGGGAGGGGTTTTGAGACGGGTATAAAACTGATAAATCTCTAATTAGATTGAAACCAAATTACCTTAAGAATTGTCTGACACTGTTGGACACACTCAGGATTAATGTTCAAAATTCAAAATGGTTTAATCTTCCCTGCCATGTGTTTCTGCAACTACTCAAATACACAGAGAGAGAAAGTAGGCAGTGGCTTGCTTTGGAATTGGGTTTCAGCCAGATGGGATATGACAAAAGTCCAGAAGGTCAATAGAGCTTAGGGCATTGACCGGAGTATTATTCAAATATTGCACTCTGGAATGTAAGCTGAATAAGAGAAAAATGAAGAAAGATAGCATAGAGGACAACAAAAATAGAACATAATAGGGTTAGAAGTTGCAACATTTTTTGTACTTGGGAATTTAACAATCAAGGCAGAAAAAGAGGAAGTTGTGGTCAGAAGTGGAACATTTGCACTAATGAAATTGGAGATGACACTGTGATCCAGTATCTTCCCACGGTTGTGGGTGGTTGAAATGGGGTGGGGATGAGGAATCAAGAGATGCGAAGATTAAAAGACTCAAGCTGTCAGCATATTTGATGTAGCACGATGGCTGTGTGAACTCGCTTTGAGTTGCCCTTTTCTGTAGCAATTTGCAAAGCATGCCTCTTGTTTTTATTCCAACTAATACTTATTTTGTGGTTTAAAAACAACACACTGAAACAGATATTTCTCCTGTTATCTTTATGAAGAATGGAATAATTTCCCCTTTGGGAACAGTGAGGAAATTATATTTTCTCCTCCCGTTTGGTCTTACAGTTTTGCAGTAGACTCAATTTAGTATGTGTTTTAAGCTATGAATTTTCTCTTTCAGGAGTTATATTTTACATTCTGCTTTGTAACTACATATAGAACATTAATTTAGACCATTGTTAATTTTTTTCCTGTGGTCACTGTCATCGCTTTCTCATTCTAGAAGCCTATGTGTTCATTTATCTCACGCCAGTTATGCCAGGTCTCCTAGTGCCTTTCTTTAGAATGCAGGAAAAGTGATTTGTCCGTCCAAGAATGTTCTTTTTCCTTTTGACTTTAACAGCAATGTTCTTAGGATACAATCTCTTTTCTCTCAATAAGTACTCTCTTTGTTCATGTTCTTTAGTTTATTTTGCATTGCATGTTGCGGAGAAGGAACCAGACTGAAAAGACATAAATTGCTGACATAAGAAATGAGAGACACCACCACATATTTGTGTTTGTCTGAGTAGACTAGAGAAACAAATCCATCGACACTCATTTGTATAAGAAAAAGGTTTATATACAAGAGTAATTAAACATTGAGGAAATATCCCAGCCCAGTCCAAATCAAGTCCTTAAGTGATATTAGCCCATATGTCCAGCAGCAATCTATGAAGTCCTTTTCAGACTCATGAAACAGGTGCAATGATGCTGAATGTAGAACACCACAGGTCAGCAGGTGGAAATTCTGATAAATCTAGTGGCATTGTAAGCAGCTCAGCACAGACAGGGGTCTCCACGTGGTTTCTCCAGGTCCAGGGCCCTGAGTGCATCAGGGTAAGTCCACATGGCTTCTCCTCAGGGATGTTTCACAGGGATTGAGCAGAGAGAGGAAGTTGTCTGCCATCTCTAAGGAGGAAATCCCAGATTTCCCAGAATTCTCAGGAGAAAGTCATGCACACACAGAAGCCTCATTGGCTATGATCTGATTGGCAGGCTAGACTCCACCCCTACATGCTTAATCCTTAAATTGGCAATTATATAACTATCACAAGTTTTGATAGGCATTCAGAGAATAATAACTGAATATTATAAACATGATAATCTTAAGTTCCTTGAAAGAAACCAATACATTTATTGAAAGGCAAGCAAAAATTCCTTGAAAGATACAAACTTCCAAAACTTATTCAAAAAGAAACAGATAATCTAAAGATCTTTATAGGCAAGACAAATTTAACTTGTATTTAAAATCTTCATTTTTGCCTGTGTAATAAAGAGGTGTCGAAGAAATCAGGTATCAGGTATCAAAGAACAAAAATATATACCATTGTGTGCTCACCTCCTGATATAATCACTGAAGACAAATGGGTGCATAAGTAAAAGTAGTGAAGAAAGCTGATGGTTCCCAGCTATCAAAAGCTATAACATCTGGGGTCTTAAAGGCTTGAAGATGAACAAGTGGCCATATAGCTCAGAAGCAACAAAGCCCATAAGGAAGAAGCACACCAGTCTGTGTGATGATGAGGTGTTGGTAAGATCGGGTACCAGGCATCAAAGAACAAAAAATTGCCTCCTACACCCACCACCAGAGAGCAGTGATGTCCCCCCCCAAAAAAAAAACAAGAACAAAAATTCATATCATTGTGAATGAAGGGGAGTTCAGAGTAGAGACTTAAAAGCCCATCTATAGGCAACCAGATATCCTTTACAGAAGGGCTGCAGGGAGGAGACAAGCCAGTCTGGGTGCAGTATAGCAATAATGAAACATACAGCTTTACTCTAATTCCTAAATGCTTCCTTCTGCCACTATCACCATCTCAATTCTACCTTACAAATCTGACTAGAACAGAGGACGTACACTGGTACAGCTAGGAACCAGAAACATAGGAAATCCAAGACACATAATATTATAACATTCAGAACGAGTGCTGAGAGTGCCAATAGTAGGAGGGTAGAGGGAAGGTGGGGTAGGAAGGGAGAACTGATTATAAGGTTCTACATATAACCTCCTCAATGGATGAGAAACAACAGAAAAATGGGTGAAAAGACATTGGACAGTGTAAGATATGACAAAATAATAATAACTTATAAATTACCAAGGACTCACGAGGAGGCAGGAGCACCGAGAGGGAGGAAATGAGCACCAAGAGAGGGGGGAGCTGAGACCAGGAGCTCAGGTAGAAAGCAAATGTTTTGAGAATAATTATGGCAACAAATGTACAAATGTGCTTGATACAATGTATGCATGTATGTATTGTGATAAGAGTTATATGAACCCCCAATTAAAAACAAAGAAAAAATGTTTTTAATGAATCATTTTATTAGTGGCTCTTACAAATCTTGTAATAATCCATCATTCAATAGTATTAAACACACTTGTACATATGTTACCATCGACAGTGGTTAAAATCTCCTCGCAAAGAAAACTTAAGCCCCAAATGGCTTCACTGATGAACTCTGCCAAACACTGAAGGAGGAAAGAGTACCATCTCAACACAAACTCTACCGGAAAACTGAAGAGGAGGAATTACTTCCTAACTCATTTTATGAGGCCAACATTACAATAATATAAGATAAATTTATGACTATAAATGAAGACAGCAGAACCTGCTTTATATTCCCACAAGATTATAGATGCCAAAATTCTTAATGATGTTTTAATAAATTAAATTTGACCAAATGCAAAGAAAAGACCTGCCAAAGAATTGTGCAACATGATGGCACCCTTAGCTTCCTAGTGTTACTGTAACACAAATGAGTGGCTTAAAACAATAGAACCACTTTGTCGTATAGTTTACAGAGCCAAGGCTATTTCAACATATATAGACTCCTTCTGAGAACTATACAAATTGTGGACTTAAAAATTATCCTGCAAATTTGGTGGAGCATTTCATGACCTCACCCCCTGATGGGATGGTTGGAAATGTTTCTTTCTAGTGAAGGCTGTGCTGTTAGCTACTCTGGATGACTTTGAAGGTCTTATGCAGGCTGGCAAGCCTCACATTAGGTGAGAAGTCTGAAATTAAGGTGTTAGCAGGTCAATCCTCTCTTGAGACTCTGCAGAAAGAGTCCTCGTTGCCGCTTTTAACTCTTGGCAGCTCATGGTTTGCTTGTGGTTGCCTAACTCCCAGCTACATTCCAGACTTTACATGGCTGCCTTCTTCCCACTTTGTCTGGTCCTCTTCTGCCCCCTTCACGTGCTTGAATCAGCGTCAGTTCAATGGTGGTGATTTTTTTTTCAGTTTTATAGAAACATCAGTTATATTGGATGAAGGCACACTTGGTAACATAGGGGCTACACATTGAACTGCTAACTACAATGTCAGCAGTTTAAAACCATTAGTTACATCATAGGTGAAAGACCAAACTCTCTACTCCTATAATGATTTACAGTGTTGGAAACTAATAAGCACAGCTCTAGCTGTCCTACAGGCTTGTTATGAGTTGAGCTCAACTTGAGGGCAGTGGGTCTGAGTTGGGCTGGTATTATCATGGGCTATGCCTTGTTCTGTAACCTTATGGTAGTTTGAACCCATGAACTCCTTGAGAGAAAAGGAGCCTTTTTGTTCCCTTAATGGTTGCCTCAGAAACCCACAGGGGTCAATAGGAGTCTCAACATTCTCCAAGTTTGAATATTCCAATAGGACTTCATGCTAAATTTAACTACTTATATTACAAAGACATTATTTCTAGGTGAGGTGAGATCCAAATATATCAGAAGTTAAAATATCAGCACATTTTTGAGGGACACTTATCAATCCATAACAGTGTTCTTGATGGTCCTCCAAAAATCCATGTGCCTCCCACATGCAAGACACAGTCCCCCCGTATCCATATCTCCAAAGTCTTAGCCCATCCCAGCATCAAATCTAAGTCCAAAATCTTATTTAAATACAGTTAGGTCAAGAAGTCCCAAATCCCATCTTCTAAATCAGGTGCAGATGAGACTCTTGGTAAGCATTCACAGGAAATTAATACAAAACTCTTTTTATGAGAACTCTTAGGACCTCTGGACCTTGGACCATACATATGTCACTCCACTTTCTTAACCTGCCAATTTCTTCCCTTTACATCCCAATCCTCCTACACGGTGTTATTGACCTCTTTCACCTACAGTCTTTTGCTCTCCTGTTCTCCAATGAACCTACATAGCAAACCTGCAACCCCCCCCCCCCAGAGAGATTCCTGTATCGAGGCTGATAGGCACTGCAAGAAAACATCAACCAACCACTTCATTTCTGAACTCCAAGCTCCAATAGACATGTAACTGGACTCAATATCCACTGACTTGCTCTTGATCAGTCTCATTTCATATTTCCATGACCAATTCTAAAATCAAACAATTACTTAGCCCTTCCCCTTTAGAGATCTTTGGCTCTTTTTCAGGAGCCCTGGCTGTGCGGTGCTTACGTGTTGGGCTGTGATCTGCATGGCCAGCAGTTTGGAACCACCAGCAGCTCCACGAGAGAAAGACTGAGCGTTCTACTCCTTTAAGCATTTACAGACTCAGAAACCCACAAGGCATCACTAGGAGTCTATAAAGACTTGATGGCAGTGATTGGGAGCAGGGGGGAGGGAGAGCGTTGTTGCCTCCTATTTTATCAAGAAAATTGAAGCCTTCAAATCTATACTACTTACAAATCTACACTACCTCCAGATTCAGAGAGCGAGAGGTCACGCCTTCTCCTGTACTCTTGATTGAACTTGTATACTCTCTGTCTCTGTGGTCTCCTTCATTCATTATCCTGGGTTATCCACTGCAATTTCATCCTGCTTTCTCTTCGCCCCACCCCATTGATATAAATGTGCTCATTTTCTTCTCATGCTTATAAAAAACCTTTTCCTTGACACCAAGTCTACCTTGAAATACCATCCTCACACCTTCCTTCTCTTTCCAGCTAGCCTTGTAAAAGACTAACTTATACATTATATGCTACATAATCTCTATTTAGGCAATGACAGTCTGCATATATTACAGTGGACCAAGGAAGAAAGACTTGCTTGGGAGGGCACCAGAATATAGGCTCCAGTTTGCATCCAGCATCTTAGTAGCCACAGTCACCATCACTGGGCTTCTGCAAAGAGTCCCATGTGCAAGCTGACAGTGTCAGCCTTACAGCCACTGCTGGGTCTCCAGCAGCTGCCATTGGCTAGTGCCTTGACTCACTACATGGCAGGCCAGCACTCACAAGAAGATGCCGGGCTGTGACTGCTCCAATAAGTCTCTCCAGGTTTCCAATCCTGACCGGGTTGCTCAGAGAACACCATAAGCCCAGAGGCAGCCTAAGGTAGGCGCAAGCTTGCAAGTCCCAAATCTCAGAGCAAAACCAGAGAGCCAGAGCAGCCTGAGGGGAAGGGGAGTGGTGACATGACGTTGATGTGTGTGTATATGATATTCTCATAACAGCGTGTCTCACAAAATATGCCACAGACATTGAGTAGCATCTATCTGCATTTAAATGTCATTCCTACCACCAGTAGGTCAGTTTGTCATCCCATGGCAGCTTGCACCTTGCTATGATGCTTGCAGCTGTGCCACCAGCATTTCAAATGCTAGCTAGGTCACCTCTAATGAATAGATTCCAGTGACGCTTCTTGACAAAGGTAGACCAGGAAGAAAGGCCTGGTTATCGCCCTCTAAAAATTAACCAATGAAAGCTTTATGGGTAACATTAGAATACTTCCCCCTACTGTGATGGTGAGCCCCCTGGGCATGCAAAATATGCAGGGCCCACCACAATGGGTCCATGGTGCTCACAGGGACAGGGATGTGAGTGAATTTTCTAATTGAGTTATCTCAGTTTTCACTTCCTCCATTGTTAAATCATCAGAACTCATCTTCAGACATGTCTACCCAGCACATAGGTCAGTAACAGCTCACGGTCTTTAAAAACCAAAGTGGTCCCTTTCATTACCAGATTTGGCTCTGGGCCATTTTTACAGTTTCAAAATTAAACCACCTTCAAGAGATTAGAATCTGTTGTGATGGAGGTGACCTCTAAGAGAGGAGCAGTGACTCCAACGTTTACAAAGATGTGTTTGGGCAACTTTCTAGCCTGGGAAAGTAGGTGGGGGTGAGGTGGCGATGTTGTTGGGAAATGTGGACGGTGATTGGAAGGCACAGCCTGAGCTGATATGTCATTGCATGGATCGTACGGTCTCCACCTTTGTTGTCATTGCTGCATTCAAGTCAACCCCCGACTCGTGGCAGCACCACATGCAACTGAACCAAATGTTGCTCAGACCTGGGACTTCCCCAGGCCTGGTTGCTGATCCAACCCCAGTGATTCAAAGGGTCCTCAGTGGCTGATTCTCAGAAATGGCTTGCCGGGCTCTTCCTCCTCAAGCTCCTTATGGCTGGGTCATTCCGACATCGACAACCCACTAATGTGGGTGTCACATTAGTACTGTGCTCCATATGACTTTCAGTGACTGCTTTTTCAGAAGTAACTTGCCACACCTTTCTTCCCAGGTGTCTCTAGGTGAACTTGAATTTGAAGTTCAGTTAGCAGTCTAACACATTGGCCATTTGTGCCACCAAGGGAATTCAAAGTCTCCACACGCAAACATCTTTTTAGAAAGTCCTATGTCATCTTCATGTCACTGCATTCCACAGCTAACATATGCCAGACTTTGGCATGCAATCAAATGCCATCTTCAGAAGGCATATATAAATTTTGTGGGAGACACTGGGCTGGAAATATAGGAACAACAACAAGAACAACAATAAAAATTTAGGCAATGTTGAAATATAAAATATCTACCCCTCTATTTCTCACATAAATGTTTACCTTCATCTTACATCCTGAAATTGTAGACAAATAAGAGCCTGGTTGTCAGTTTTGAAATGCTTTCCTTCATTTAAGAAAGGAGCAACCAGAGCAGTAGCAGGACAAACTCTGGGCATGGAATCCCACACTTGAGTGAGAGCCCGTGCTGCGCCAACTCTTGGCTCTGAGCAAACGAAGCTCTCCTAGCCTCTGTCTCTGCATGGGTAAGAAAGGAAGAGGGAACATCAAGCTAAATGGCCTGATCAGAATGCCAAATGAGACCGTGAGGTAAAGGTATTTGTAAAGACTTGTAAAACACATGTTACAAAGATCCAACAAGTCTAAGAATTATGGAGATTTCTGGGTCTCCAGAGCACAGTTCCAACTGCAAGTCTTCAGCAACCCCGTCACCACCTATGCTCTCATAATCTCCAGGACTCATGACACCAATGTCACGATTGCTCCCCTTCTCCCCTCTGTCAACCCAAACAAGGCACCGTGTTCCCCTCACACTCACCAATGCTCCCATCCATCCACTGGCACCGCTGATCAGGGCTGCTGAGAAGAAATGGCCCTCACAAGACTCAGACTACAGTTCCCAGGCTGGCTTTTATCATCCGATCTGTGATAGGGCTAAACATGCCCCTTCTCCAAAAAGTTATTATGGAGCAAATACCCTAACGGGAGACGCGTAAGCCCTTCCTGGCTGTCTAAGGACTTCTCGGGTGTGGGCAGAGTTCAGCCAGGTGACCAAATTCAAATCCAATTCATGCCAAATTAAGCCCAAGCCCAGTCCCTGTGGCACCGAGGGCCGCCCTGCTATTTGAAGGGCCTGCGTTCGCCAGCCTTCCTGCAGTGGCTGTGGACACTGTGTTTCCGGGAGCGACCAGAAGAACCCCAAAACTCTTGGGCTCTTTTCCCTCGGGCTCTGCTAGGAGACAGTTTCAAGCCCTCTACTGTTGCCTTATCCTCTCCACCCCCCCCCCACCTCTGCCACTGCCAGGGCACAGCTATTTATTGTCCCCCACACTCAAATAGAGGTTCAATTAAAAATAAGAATTTGGCAGCAACAACTTGTTTTCTTGTCAGACACATTGTAAATTGTATTTAAAAAAAACTTATTTTGGTGCAATTTACTACTTTGGAAATAAAAGCCCACTCATACAGCAATTTGTCTGTTGGAGCGCTAGGAAATCTGGCTGCCGGGCTCCCTGTCAGATCCTGGAAGGTGGCCAAAGTGGGAACATGCTTGAGGGCAGAGTGCTTACAGTGCTGACCACGAGCAACTAGGTGTGGTGAGAGAAACTCCGTCCATCTCCATCTGAGCCTGTGTGTCAAGGTCAGGCGGGGAGGACGTTAAAAAAAAAATGACTTAGCACAGCAGCTGGCGTATTGTCGGCTAAAAAGAGACGTGGAAGTGGATGGGGAGGATGACAAGGGTAGTCGTAGGAACACTCAGCATCATAGTAGTAAGTCTTGAACTGCAGCCAAGAAAACGTGCTAGGCGTAGCTCTCCCATAAGACGCTGCCTAATCCCCTTTGCCAGAATCAAGGAAGAGCAAAAGCACCTTGGAAAAGTGGGTCAGCTAGCAGGGGTTCTCACACCACGGCCGCGGACCGCATGTGGCCCACGAGGACATTTAGCCAGCCCACCAGGTGTTCTTGCCACCGCCGCTCTCCTGCTTAGCGGCCAGCTCATCCAGGCCTGCGGTGAATTTGTTCCTTGTTTTTCGGTTGCTGCTGTTGTGTTTTAACTATGGTCCATCCCTCCAACGGTCTGAGGGGCAGTGAACTGGCCCCCTGTCTGAAAAGTTTGAGGACCCCCTGAGCAATAGGATAGAGATCTGGGCACCAGGGCAGTGCATTACTAGCAATCCGGTATTTTCCTGAAGACTCAAAGGTAGGACTCAAAATGGAGCAAAAAGCAAATCTAATTCTCCCTGCAACGTTTCTCCCAAAGCAAAACCAGTCAGGAACATTGTGAAAGAGAAGGCACTGAGGGCTATTAAAGACATACACATTACCGACACTTTCATCTAAATTGTGTGGTACCTAAAAAAAAAGTGTGTGGTACCTCACATTTAAATTGTGAGGAACAGATAGACAAATGTAATCAAGTGGAGAATTCACTAAGAAAGTACATTTGAGAATTCAATATATAATAAAAGTGATAGTGTATATCAATAGGATGAAAGAGAGAATATAAAATAAAGGGTACTACAAAAAATAAATCTAGAAAAATTAGCTTATGTGTGTCTCTAGCTCATGTCCTATGATAAAAGTATGTTACAGATAAACAAAAAATCAAAATATACAAAATGAATCCATAAAATGTGAAAATAAACTACAATTTTTAGAGCATATAAACAAAACCAAATCCCTGCCATCAAGTGAATTCTGACTCAAGTTGACCTTGTAGGGCAGGCGGGAATTGCCCTTGTGAGTTTCAAATAATATAAAATCCAGAATCCATTACAATTTTTAAAGTAAATTTGACTACTACCACTTTCTATCAGAGTCTACAAGTCAAAAGTTGAAACAAAATAAGAGAAAAATATAAAACTAGGAAAAAATATATCATATGTCACAAAGGTCTAGTGTTTTCCCAAGAGATGAAGAGGAACATCAAATCCATTTTTCAAATTGGCAAAGCTACAAACAGACTCTTCAATGATGACCCCTTGCTGATCTACAGCGCTATGGGGGGCAGCACCAGAAACACAGTTCGGGAATTGAGCCCAGTCTCATGACCACCCCACCCCTCTAGTCTCCCACTACACACACACACACACACACACACACACACACACACACCAGGGCTGCAATAGAGCAGCAAGGGGAGCAAAGCAACAAAGTCCCTGAGGAATTCTGAAAATACATTTCCAAGTTGGAATGCAGGACTTGGAGAGAGACCTGGAACCATTCTTGGCTACTTTTTGTTCTGTTTTATTTTTTCCTACTTTTTTTCATGTCTATATAACATAGGCAGGATAAACAATCCCAAGGAGAAAATAATGGGATAAATGGTTCCAGGGAGATAGGAGAGAGAAGAAGGTAGAGGAAAAGAAGGGGGGAGCCAACATACCCAGGGATAAAGGAACAAGAGATCTAAAATCAGTGGTGAGGAAAGCATAGAATGCCTGGTGGGACTCTAACACGTGCATTATTAACAGAGAGGAAATACAGAGAGCTGAATGAAGGTCGAACATGATAGTGGGACAGGAAGAAAGTAAGAGGAAATAGAAGACAGAACTAGGAGACAAAAGATATTTATAGAGGTATAAAAAGAGAAATGTACTTATGTAAATATAGTAATATATAATGATAGGGATAATATATAAATGATAGGGATAATATATAAAGTATGGATTGTAATAAGCTCTGCAAGAGCCCACAATAAAATGATTTATTAAAATAAATGAGAGCATAAAAAAATCAAAGATAAATACTTAAGTTCTGAAGCTAATACTGGTATATAGAAGATTGCCATTTATAGAAAAATATACCCACTTGCCTGAAAACTCACTGAGCACTTCCAGAAGTGGTAAAAGTTAAGTTGCTGCCTATCTTTGCCTCAGAAACAGCATTGGATGACTAAACTACTTTCATCGAGAATACATTACTGTGAAAAGACATCAGCTGAGAAAAATAGTGAGCTTCATGTCAGAACTGATTTAGATTTTGCTGAAAGTTCCCTATCTCTTTGGAGACCAGTAATAAAATTCTAGTCTAACATCAGTCCCCAGACCACACTTTGCATCGCCCTGTTTCTGTGTAACCAGCATCCACATTTTCTCTCCAAGATAGAATTGTTTAGCAAGGATAACAGGAGAAATTAGTAAAGGTCAAATACTGTCAAAGGGTGCCCCAATTACACAGACAATCATAGAGGGATGAAAGGATTTCCACCTCCTAGCTCACCCTGCCCAAGCAGCATTTGATAGATCTAAGGTATAGAAGCCTCCATGGGAACAAATCTTTTCCAGCCAGATGTACAAAAAGACATCTTCCAGAGTGACAACTGGAGCTCTTTGTAATTTAGCTTAGCTTTGAACCCATTGGAGTAGATGCAAAATAAGCCAAATTATGGCTACTCTTTCAGAAAGAGATAAGACTTCAAGATTTGTCTTTTCTTTTATATGGATGACCTGAAGCTATAGCCAGAGAAGAGTGCTCAATTACAAAGCATGCTTGAAATAGAATCCTGTTTCAATCAGTCAATTAGTATGGAATTTGGACTGGATAAGTGCAATTCATGTGCCAAATGTGGAAAGGTAAAAAAAAAAAAACACACACACAACTGCAGAACACATGGAACTCTTTGATGTGACTGAAATTTGGGAACTGGAGTTCCCAGGAGCTTTAGAAAGACAGGAACTGCAACACTTTTTTTCTAAGAAAACACCAGAAAAATCCAGTAAGCAATCATGAAAACTTGCATATCCTGGAAATTCTATTCCATGGTGAATATAGGCTGAAAGTGTATATTAATTCTAGACTCTGCTGCTTACAACTCTGCTGTGAGTCTCTTGTGGCTCCGCTTCTTATCTGCCATCGTATCTCTCTAATAAAGATCATATGTGGATTAATGAAAGTGCCACACTGGATTGATTGCCCAGAGTAAGAAGTCAGTAAAGATTACCCTCAATTTAAAGCCTTCCACTCTGTAAATGACACAGTTGCTACCCCCCACCCACCCAAATGTGTATCTATTGTTTTAACATTGTCACCACTCTGCCTGGGCCCTTTGTCCACTCTCTTGGAGAGCAACTGCCTTTGTACACTTGTTTCCTGCAACCAAGCCTGGGGTCTTTTTGTTCGCTTTGCCCATGAGTCAGTCCAAGGTACCAGAAATTCCTAGGAATTTACAAGTTCTCATGCTAAACTCTAAATAACATTTGGATGCTGTTAAACATATGCGCTCGTTTCTTGCCCTACTAGGGACAATTGCTGGCACATTCTAACCTGTTCCTTGCAAAAATGGAACCAGCATTACTTTCCATCATGCTTCCTTTCACTCTCTTGACTGGCTCTTGTCTCTTCCATGGCCCACTTCCTTGAGTCCCACTATGTTTTTGTTGGAAGAGGGAGGCCCTGGTTGCAAATGGTTATCAAACTTTGTTACTAACTGAGAGGTTGATGGTTCAAATCCACCCAGAGCTCCTTTAAAAGAAAGGCCTGTCAACTATTTTCAGAAGCTCAGCCATGGAAATCTCAACAAAATAATGCGTTGTATTATAGCTTACATGAGGTTATCATGAGTGAACTTTTTCTGCTTTGGAATACTGTGCTATAGTTGACTTCTGAAAGTTTATGCTTTGAAGGAACCCAGCTTTAAAATGTCAAGGTAAATTTTAAAAAGTATTGCTACTAAATTTCCAGGTCATGTATGCACGGGTTTATTTCAAACAAAATGTGTTTAAGAATATCTTTGTGTTTACTGGATGGCTGTAGACAATGTCTCTCAGTAATGGCACACTCATTTTATGGTGCCTCAAACAATTCTAACAAAGCAGTGATTTCTAAGGGAATCTGCTGGCTCAGTTATGTTTGAGGTTATGGTGACTGTTTTCTGGGTATCACAAAAGGGTGTACTTTTTTTCATTTCAACAAATCATTTTATTGGGGGCTCTTACAATTCTTAGAACAATCTATACATCAATTGTACAAAAGGGTACTCTTGATAGACTTCCTCACAGGACCCACAGGGCTTGTTGTGAAATTTTAAGAAAATTAGAAAATGTATGAGAAAAAGACCAAGAAAATTAAGCCAAGGGATAGTTTTCATCACAACCATGCGTCTGCTCAACCTCTGTGGTTAGCATCCACTCTACAACTCTGATCTTACCCTTCAGAGCTGTTTTTGTTCCCCAAACTCAAAGGGCATTTAAAAAGAATGCAATTTGATTTGCCTGGAGGATGTCAACATAACTGTTTAATGTAGTATAAAGAGTATAGAATTCAGAGTTAGAGAGATGGAAATGCTACCTCCAGAAGTGCATACATCTGCATGGAGAATATGTGAAGAGACAATAGCTTCACATTTGAATAATTTTGTTCAAGATGTATATGATTTTGTTGTCTATGGGCTGCTGTGAGTCAGAATCGATCTGTTGCATCTACCAACAACAACATGATTTCATAGGAATATTGTTTTTACTTTCTCTCATACACCACAATTAAATAAGGGAGAGATATTGATGACAAGAGAAAGGAAAGAATCCCAGAATGTTTCAAAGGAGAACAGAACAAAATACGGAGCCGTATATACATGCTGATGCTAGAGAGGGAAGCTGAGAAGTGCGCTGCTGGAGAGAGTAGGAGAGAGGACCCCAAAGGGAGAAACTGTTGAACCTTCCCCTCTACCTGTATATGATCCATTTGTGTCATCTGCTCTTGTTACAGAAAGGGTCTCATTAAAGTAAAAGCAACAACAAAAAACCCTATACCTAAACAGGATTACATCCACAGGTTTAGGGATTAGAATTCCAACATCTACGTTGAGTAGGCACAATTAAGTCCATAACAACTCGTCAGTCCATTAATATGTTCTTTGATATATTGGTAAGCCGATTCTTCTAACTCCTCACACACCACTTTTTACTAGGTCCCTGGCGACAGAATTGAATAGTTCACCAGGGAAATTATTCTATAGTCTCACAAGGCAAAGTAATCTTGTTCATTTGTCCCAAGAATAAATTTATAAGATCTCATTCTGCCCCACTCTGAAAGGACCAGATAAGTTCCCTTAAGACGACCCTCTAGATAATTGACTTACTTCTTTTTCATTGAGACACAGGTAAATCATCTGAGGAATAACCATTCTGCTTTGCCAGGAATGGTGATTTCCAAAAGAGATTATAGAAACCTCCACAACTACCTTCAACATTCAGGTGTATTCAAGCCCATACTTACCCCCTAATGACCCTTTACTTAAAATCAAGAACTTGTAGATTTATATACTTCAAGGTTGATGGCTGTGTTAGTCCGGGTAGACTAGAGGAACAAATTTAATAGACACACATATAGATATAAGGAAAGGGTTTATATACAAAAGGAATGTGACACAAAGAAGGCATCCCAATCCAGTCCAGTATAAAGTCATAAGTCTGATATTAACCCATATACCTGAAATCAATCTACAAAGTCTCCTTCCGACTCACGAAGTCACAGATCTGTGGGTGCAGAATTCTGGTGCTGGCAGGGATCTCCCCATGGCTCCTCGCTTCCAGGGCTCAGGGTCCAGCTTCAGAGGTCTGGCTCCAGCAGGACAAAGCCATGTGGTCTCTCCGCCGGCTCCTCCAGCTTCTTGGACGCTGTCATCTTGTCTTTTCCATGACTCATCACCTCTGAGACTAACTCCCAACAACTGGGGAAGACAGCTTCTCATCTTCACGAGGGAAATGTCGCTAGATTTCCCAGATATATCAGGAGAAAACCATGCCCACATAGAGGCCTCATTGGCTACTCAATGGCTATCTCCAAATTAACAGGCTAGACTCCACCCCTACATTTCAATCATAAAATTAACATAAGCACATGACTGCCACAATGGCACTCTAAGACTTACTCAAAAAACATCAAGCGCAGAGTGCTTGTGTGTTTGTGCAGGTCCTTCATGTTGGGAATTATAAGTCAAGATAATTTGGGACCTTGGTACATAAATGATTAATTAAATTTTCTATTGACTTCAGAGACCAGCCTATTTCAGGGGAAGAGAATGGGGACTCATGTTGTTCACACCTGTACTCTGAAACTCTTTCCAGCTTGCTAAACAGATGTACTATGAGGGCCTTCAACATGCCCGACTCTCTCTCACCTTCGAGGTGTGCACAGGCAACACCTTACCTAGATTCCTCTCCTGTTATGGATTGCATTGTGCCCTGCATTCCGCCCCATCACCCCAAAATGTGTCAATGTGCTTGTGTCATGATTCTCAATATTATATAATTATCAGCCACCGTGGGGTCATTTGTCATTATCCTCGGTGCTGTAAATCCTCAGTTCTGTGGTGTTTATGAGACAGAATTAGTTGCAGGGTTAATGAGGCAGGCTAGAATCTACAGAATTAGGTTGAATCATGACTCAGTCTTTTTTGAGACATGAAAGGAGATTAAATAAACGAGCAGAATCAGAATGTCCTCAACAAAGGAGCTAAAGGAGAGCTGGGAATAGAGCACATCCAGTGGTTCTCAACCTTCCTAATGCCACCACCATTAAAATTATCTTCGTTGCTACTTCATAACTGTCAGTTTGCTACTGTTAGGAATCAGGTGAACCCTAAGAAAGGGTCCTTTGACCCCCAAAGAGGTCACAGTCCACAGATTGAGAACCGCTGCTTTAGACCCAGCATCCCTGCACTGTGAACCTGCGAGGCCCAGGGGAAAACTGATGTCAAGACACAAGTAGCTCTCCAAGGAATACTCAGGCTGCCAATGTTAAAGGGCTGTCCTGTAGCACTTTCAGAGAGGGAAAGCCTTTCCCTAGAGTGAGCCTAGAGTTGGACTTTGAGCCTCCTAAATTATGAGATAATAATGGTTGTTTGTTAAAGCCATCCAGTTGTGCTATTTCTGTGACTGTAGCATTCGATAAGGAAGACCTTGCCCTTGCTCCTGCCACCATGTCCACTCTCAGCCCCTCTCATGTCCATTAGAAGCTGCCCAACATCCCAGGGTGATGTGCTTTCACAATAGGTCCTCTCATTCTCCATTACAATTGTTTCTTTTCTTTCCCCCTCCACTTCATCATAAAAAGGATTCCCTGGGTGGTGTAAATGGTTAATATGATTGACAAAAATGGATGTGATGCTAAACCAGTGAGTGATGAAAGAAATATCATTTTCTGCTCTTGAGGTCAAGGTCACACACAATAACAAAACAAGTCCACCCAAAGGCTTTTCAGAACATAAATCTGATGATGTTCTTCCCCAAACTCAGCCATTACATTGAGAAGTGGGCAAGAGTTAAAGGCAATAGGGGTACATACTATTATATGCACAATCTTGTAATATAGCGATACAGGAATGGATACAGGCTGAACAGATGTGGGAGAGAGTGGAACTATGTGCAAATATATAGAGGTTCATCAGAGGATATTTGTACATGTTCATTTTCCTAGGCTGCCAGTATATTCATGAATGTGGTGGGACATATGAGGGAAAAATTATGAAAATTTTTTAGAAATAATTGGACACTTTAAGAGAATAAGTCACTGCATCTGGAAGCTCAAGACCATGGTCTTGGGGGACAAAGTTCAACTGACATAACAGACTCAACAAAGAGAATGTTCCACACACTACTTGGCAAATATCAACTGGGGTCTTTAAAACTCATCTAAAGTGTAACTGTTGGTCTCTTACCATTTAGAGCAGTGGTTCTCAACCTTGCTAATGCCGTGACCCTTTCATATTGTGGTTCTTCGGTTTGTGGTGACCCCTCTGCAACCAAAAAATTATTTTCATTGCTACTTCATAACTGTAATTTTGCTATTGTTATGAATTGGCGACCTCTGTGAAAAGGTTGTTCAACCCTCAAAGGGGTCGCAACCCACAGGTTGAGAACCGCTGATCTAAAGGCCAACTAAAAGGGTGTGAAAATCAAAGGCACATGGAATTAATGAACTAACAGACTCTGAGAACAAAGTCTCCATGACCTTGCGATCAGAAAAACTAGATGGCGTCCAGACCCACAACCAACTGCTCTGAAATGAACCACAACAGAGGGTGCTAGACAGAGTGGAAGAAATATGTGAAATGAAACTCAGAATAATTAAATTACCAGGCCTGCAAGTATATATGTACTAGTGGAACCTCTGAAACTGAGTCACACTTCAGGGCTTTAAGTGAACTCACCCTGATGGCTCAATTTTCAGTCAAACAATAAGTATGTTTCTAAGGGAAGCAATATCACTGGGCAGGTAAGCACACAGCAGAATGATCAACCATCTGACAGCAAAAGGGTGGTATTTGCCAAGGACAAAATTCAGAAACCTTAGAAAAAGAGAAAAAATGAAAATAGGAAACACAGGAGGAAGAGGGGATAAGTAATGTTACATTGCAAAGATTGCAATCAATGACATGAAACAAATGATGTATGAATTGTTGAATGGAAAATCTATTTACTCTATAGACCTTCACTCAATTCACAGCTTACTTTTTTAAATTAATTTGGGCCAATCAGTCCTTGCACCCCTTAGGTAACACAGTTCCACTCCAAGAGTCAGCCAACTCAATTGCCGCTGGTTTAAGGAATAACAGCTATCCTGTTCACGACTGTTTAAATTCAGAAGCTTAACTGTTCTGGAAACCAAGAGCTATTCAACAAAAAGTTAAATATGATATGGTCCCACTTGTTTGAAATATCTACAATAGGTCACTGTGTAAAGAATTAAATCTATCAATTGGTAGCATAGGATAGAGTTAAAGAGAAAACATGAGATACTGTTTCGGGGCATTGATTCTCTGTTGAAAATATTTGGAAACGCATAGTGGTGACGGCTGAGTAACACAACGGCATAATGTCACTGTACACATGCAAAAAATAGTGACCGTGCAAATGTTGTGACAGACTTTCCATTAATTTTTTTCTTTCTTTTTTTAAAATCATTTTCTTGGAGGCTCTTACAATTCTTATCACAATCCATATATCCATCCACCTGTATATCTGTTGCCATCATCATTCTCAAAACATTTTCTTTCTACTTAAGCCATTGATATCAGCTCCTCATCTTTCCCCTCCCTTCCCGCTCCTCCTTCCCTCATGAGCTCTTGATAATTTATAAATCATTATTATTTTGTCTTTATCTTGCACTGTTCAATGTCTCCTTTCACCCCTTCGCTGTTGTCCATACCCAAGGGAGGAGGTTATATGTAGATCCTTGTAATTGGTTCCCCCTTTCTACTCCACCTTCCTTCCATCCTCCCTATATTGCTACTCTCACCACTGGTCCTAAAGGGATCATCTGTCCTGGATTCCCCTTGTTTCCAGTTCCTATCTCTACCAGTGTATAATCTCTGGTCTAGCCAGATTTTAAGGTAGAATTGGGATCGTGATAGTGGGGAGAAGGAAGCATTTAAGAACTGGAAGAAAGTACCCTTTGGCACCTTGTGGTCACCTAGGCTGTTGTGCTTCTTCGATGTGGGCTTTGTTGCTTCTGAGCTAGGTGGCCGCTTGTTTACCTCCAATCCATTAAGACCTCAGACGCTATCTCTTTTGATTGCCAGGCATCATCAGCTTTCTACATCACATTTGATTATACACACATTTGTCTTCCACAATCGTGCTGGGAAGGTGAGCCTCATGGAATGCCAATTTTAAAAAAATGATAGGTGCCCAACATGTAATTTGATAAATAAATGAATGAATGGATAGTTGTGCCACCTATTAGCAATATCACCTTAGGCAAGTCTTCTTGTCTATAGCATAGGATAAAAATTCCTAACATGAAAATCTGCTGTGAGGAGCAGCATCCTAAAGGTGTCTTATAGAAACGTTTATCCGATTGACCCTAGTACTTGATGGGTGCTCAAACATTTTTCATTCTGATTTTGCCAATTTTTCACCATCATGCTTAAACACCATAAACTCACACTCATGACCATTGAGTCGGTTGCAGCTCACAGTGACCCTATAGGACAGAGTAAAATTTCCCCTGTGGGTTTCTGAGATTGCAGCTGTTTACAAGGGGTAGGACACCTCATCTGATTCCCTAGAGAAGCTAATGGTTTCGAACTGCTGACCTTGCGGTTAGCAGCCCAACTCATAAGAACTATCCACCAGGGCCTCCTTGCTCCTGCACAGCCTCCATGTGTATTATACTAAGGAAATGCTGGCAGGAACCTTGGAATCCATCTCACGAAAAGTGGAACCGAAGAGACGGGACAATTCACTGCAGCAGCTTTGTAGTTAGCGATAAATAGTCCCAGCAACGAAGGGGTGTGGGAAGCCCACCCAGGCACATCCTCCGGGAAGCAACGCTCTGCCCACGCCCTCAGCAGTGCAGAGAACCAGCCTGCTTTCCCCAGCCACCAGGAACCGTTTATCAGGGACTGCAAAAACGGAGACACAAAAAGGAAGGTGACAATCCCTGTTCCTAAATGGAAGAATCTTCTTGGACTGGGAGTCGTACAAGGGAAAACAATATTAAAACATTCTGTGGCATGAACAAAAGAAACCTCCCCCGTTGACATACTTATTACCAAAGCAAATCTTCGACACCGCCCCCCCACCCCCGTCCTTACCCCCATCTTAATCTATTGTTTTGGGCCATCCAATTTCCAGTAATTCTCATCTTCCCAACAAAAATCTAATTTTGATAAATGCCTCATAGAATTCAAAGACAGCAGACCTTTGAACCTTCGTAATTTTATTAATGAATGCTAAGAGGACATGACACAAAATTAACGGGGGAAATTTCATAATTTTCCTGCTGGAATTCCGTTTCCAACGAGTTTCCCTGGGGACAGTGTTACTGTGCACTTTCGAGAGACAATATTGCTTAATGGAAACTTCGCAAAAATTAAAACGAGGCCTTTGGTGCGCAGGGATCTTTAATTTAATTTGTTTTTACTGCCAGAACACAGGGAGTTACTCTCAGCGTCTTGCCCCAGCAGGCAGCCCGTTAGAATCCAGTTCTGTTGTGATCACCAGGGTAATGACGACGTCTCCGCGGCCTGGTGTTTGGAGAGCAGCGTGGTGGAGCCATAGTGGGGGTTGTAAATGGCATTAATAAAGTCCTGGAGGAGCAATCTCAATGCAGAGGGGCCTTATAAACACAGGAGCCCAGTGACTCTTCACATACTTGGGTTGAATGCTCGTAGGAAAGGGAGACAGGAAGAAGGGAGCAAGGTGGGGAGGGGGGAGGCAAAGTGGGTGTAGAGGGAAGGGGGAATGGGAGTTGGTGCTTTTATTTCCATTTTTCTCCTTAAAGCCTGTCTCTCTATTAAAAACAAAACAAAAGCCCTTTGTCAATAACATCTGATTATTTACTTTCTGGAGCGTAACGCTGTGGTAGCCATGCTGACAATTCAATTTCCAGGCCGACTTTGTGGAGAGCCTCCAACAAGGTGGTTTAGCACAGCGAGTGTGTCTGTCAAGCTCCTGGCCAGCCGCGTGGGGCAGAAGAGATCCGCCCATGTGGGTTTGCAAAGGTGTCCATCTTTAAGGGAGCAGAAAGCTTTGTTTATCTCCATTGGAGTGCCTGCTGGGATTGAATTGCTGACTCTGCTATTAACTGCCCAGCACAGAACCCAGTGCATCACCAGGACTGTGAGGGGCACAAAGGGCCGGTGCCCTTATTGCTAACTAGAGCAATAGGAGAGTCCAATCCACCCAGAGGTGCCTCAGCAGAAAAGCCTGGAGATCTACTTCTGAGACACTAGATATCACCTGGAGACAGTCCTAGGACACACGTGGTGAAGTCGCCATGAGTCCAGGCTAACTCACAGGTATCTCGTTTGGTTGTCATTTTGTTTCTGTTTGTGGCTGGATTCTAGGACTCTTTCTTCCTCTGACTTTCCCTGTACTTTCTCCAGCCCCACCCTCTTCTGTCCCTCCTCTGACTTGTAACTCTCGGTCTCCAGGGCTTTTCTGCAGTGAGGGGAGGTTCGAAGGCCAGTCGGGCTCACAGAACAAACTCAATGAAATGGGAGTATCCTCTCCTCAGAGTGAATGAGGCTGTTGTAGAATAATTTATGTATTGTTCCCTTCCTTTATCTTGTTGATTTTTTCTAATTAAAAAAATATGTTCAAAATTTGTACTGAAAGAAAGACTGCTTCTTTCAAAAAACTTCCCTCCCCCCGCCCCCTTGGCTTAAGTTGAAATGGATTAATTCCAAGTTCAATGTTGGGCACAGGTCTTTCAAATGGTCACTTGTTAAAAGAATGATTTCATTTCTAATTCAGCTCATTAGAAATAGCAGAAAGCCAAAAGAGAACCAACCCATTTGACTCCCAGCCCCCAAAGGAAGGTCGGTTCCAACTGGCAGTTGTCACAAAGGCCCAAGACTAAACTGGACTCTTCCTATCTCAGTCACCGAGGAACACATGTCACAATCTCTTGAACCTTGAGGAGGGCATGTGAAACATGATCAAGCCAAGCTAGGTTTTCCCCTCACATTTGCTGAAAAACAAACAAGCAAATGCAGCATTAGATCAACTCTTACTTGTGCAACAGAATATAGTTCCCAGAACTTAAAAAGATTTTGATTTGAAGGTTTGTTACTACAGAAAAGTATTTTTTTCCCAAATGACAGAAACTCCAAAACAGCCTTATTGCTATTCGAGTCTATTACTATTTACAACAACACTACAGGCCAGAGTAGAACTCCCTCATCAGTGTCAGAGACTGTAACTATGGGAGTAGAGAGCCTCGACTTTCTCCCACAGAGTAGCTGGTGGTTTAGAACTGCTAACCTTGCAGTTAGGGGTCCAATGAGTAACCACAAGGCCATCAGAGCAGGAAGAGTCTAAAAAAGATTGTGCACCTTATTAGGATGAGAAAGACATCAAATTACTTTTGCTTATCTGTTTTTTGACAGCTTACTTCCAATTTTTTCCCTTCTTATAGGGAGGCAATCACCCAAATTACAGGCTGAAGTTGATTTGCTTTTACCTATTCGATCCCACAGAAAGCTCCTCGTGCATAAGAGTAATATTGACTAGATAGATACCCAGTGAATTCTTTTCTTTTCTTTTCTTTGTTTCCATATTTAGAGTGGTATTTCTTCCCAAATTGAAAATCACTAATAGGATCTATTTTGTATAATTTTGTGCTGATAAGAATGATAGTCTTGAATTTTCCAGTTTCTGGGAAGTTGATTTTAACTCGTGGCAGGCTGTGGGCCATAGGATTTTCAATGGTTGGGTTTTGGGGATCCAAATCACCAGGCCTTCCTTGGAAAGCACTTCTGCATGGCTGAGAACTGCCTGTGTTTCATTGAACAGCCAATCATGTTAAGTACTAGCCCCACCAAAAAGACTTCCACTGTTTTGATAAAAGATCTATTTCCAATACCAGATTTCCAATGGAAAGCCAGTTCTGATCTGTACTTCATGTTCTCTCGTGATACTGGTTTTCACCACCGACACACCGCAAGTCTCGGTCTACACCTGAGAGGCGTTTGGGACTGAATGTTATCAAAATTGACTAAGAGTTTAGTGGGCAATCAGTTACAAGAATACAGCCTTAAAATGATGACCACAAATCCATAGATTGGTGTTTCTAGAGGACGAGATGACAAACCTAAACTCTCAAAAAGACTGTGCTCCCACCTTCCCTTTGTAACTCCGAGTAGACTAAAAGCAACTGGAAGCTGCTCTTGCTCCTTTCAGTCCTGAGGCAGCGTGCTTGCGTTGCCTAAACTGCCCGGGGTTAAATGGCACCCTTGGGGAGGCTGAGGCAAGTTCAGGCCACCCAGGTGCTCAAATGACTACAAGGTACATTTGGAAACATTAAACCCAAGGCAATTGATCCTGGATTTTCAATCATCCTACATGACCTAATTGGATCGACCACTTTAATGGAACTGTCTCATCAATTCAAGCAGCTAGTCAATTAAATCTAACAACCAGTTTAACTCTTCCTGCCCACTCCCCCACGCCCCCAAACAAGCCAACTATTTGGACTTAGGGAATTCACAGGTTGTTTTCACATCATGTGCACACTGCCTTCATGATGGAATTGGACCCATGCCACTGCTGAGCTCAACAGCCGCACAGGAATTACTCCCTAATATGAAAGTGCCCCCTCCCTACTTCTCTTTAAACACAAAATAAAATCAACCAGGAATCAATCGATGCAGTAGCCACAGAACATGACTTGAGGCTCTGACGACAGATTTCAGCCACTGAAATATCTTTGTACAAATCCTACCCAAAAGTAGACAACCACTACCTATTCAGAATAAACCTGAACCAGACTCACACTTATCAAGTCGATTCTGACTGATAGTGACACCAAATCGACAGAGTGGACTCCCCTGGAGGTTTCCAAGACCTGGAATCTTTACAAGAATAGATAGCCTCATATTTCTCCCTTGGAACAGCTGGTGGATTTGAACCACTGACCTTGTGGTTAGCGGCTCAATGTATAACCCACTACACCACCAGGATTCCTCTCCAGATAAGGAGAAGTCAAAATATATTTCTACAAGCATTCCAGTTCATATATGCATGAATTTATCTCAAACTAAATGTGCTCAACTTTGCCTCTGTAGATGATGGAAAGCAAGTTTTCTCAGTAACACATCTGTCTTAGTCTTATTAGTGTGTCTTCAAAAAGATTAAATCGAAAGAGTGTTTCCCAAAGAGATACAGTGGGCCAGATAAATTCAAAGCAGAGAGGCCAGCTCACAAGGTTATGGGGACCATTTGGGGGATAATTCCAAAGAGTGAATCCCAATAGACTTTCTTGATGAACACAGGAGAAATACAAGGGTTTGTTAGAAAGACTTTTTTAAGAAACCCCAACTACATAAATGAGAAAAAGGACAAAAAATTGCTCAGATAAATTTTTTTTTATCATAAGGCACCTGTTCATTCTTTGAGGGTATTAAAGGCTATCCTATAAAAATATCATTGGAACACCTAACCCTTTCAACGATACATCCCTGATCCTGGGCCATTAGACTTCTTTTTAATCCCAAACTTTAAAAGATACTTAATACACTATCATCAATCACTGAAGAATCAGAATCCATATAATCCAAAGGCAAAGGAGATATCAGTCTCAGATGTGGGAACCCAACATTCATTTGTAGATTTACCTAGGAAATAAGCCTCCAGAGAACTCCCCCTACCTAAAATTGAGAGAGGGGAGGAAAATGGTCACTAAACACAGTGTGTGGGAGAGAGGAGTATAGAAGATCAATGGCATAAATCTGTCCTGAAATGTTAACTTTGTCTGTGGGCTGGACCTGATCTGGTTTCCAAAATTTTCTATATGTTTGGCTTATATTGTTCTCTTCCGTTTTTATTTGTTTATATTAGAGTGCATCTCAGAGATGTTATGTAAATGGAGGCCACTCTCATAAAACTATGTTATAAGCTTTTCCATTTTTCAGTATATGAGACCAAGGATTGATGCGACTACAGAAGCAGCAAATAGAATAAGGGGTTCAGGGGCAGGAGGGTACAGTGATGGAAGTGGGGGAAAGAGAGACGAGGTCAAGGAGTCCACACAGGAAAAGAATGTTTAGAAACCGATTATGGTAGCAATCACACATCTTACTTGAAGTGATTGAAATATGGAATGATACATGTATTGAATCCCAACTGATAAAAAAAATTGAGGAAACTAAAAAAAAAAAAAAAAAGATACTTGAAAGGAATGTAATTTGAGTCCTTCAAGGATGTCAAAGTGTTCTTTGTAGAATTCAAAGAGTAGAGAATTCTAAAAAGGCAGGCTAGAGAGATGGAGACATCCCCTCCAGAAATGTATACGTCTAAATCAGTGGTTCTCAAGCTTCCTACCAACCATAAAAATATGTTCCTTACTATTTCATAACTATAATTTTGCTACTGTTAAGAATCACAATGTAAATATCTGATATGCAGGATGCATTTTCATTATTACATATTGAATATAATTAAACAATAGTGGTTAATCACAAAATCAATATGTAATTATATATTGTGAAATACTTATTTTTAATTACAAATAAATGAAATTTTATATTGAAGCATGGTGTGGCTACAGTCTTACTATAACAACAGTAAACTGCATTGCTAATGTGCGTAAAAAAAACAATGTCAGTGTGAAGGTTAAGATAGCTTCTTTCTCACCAGATCAGAAATTCTCCGGACAATCTTTGCAATAGCACAATGACGATGATCTTCCACAAAAAGTCTACTTCTGTACTTAGATTTGATAACCAACAAGCTGGAAAACTCTGTTTCACAAAGATATGGTATCAGAAATGGAAGAAGAAGGCACAACACACTCAGAACAGTGTATGACTGCAAACACTTGATCCAAAATTTCATAACTGGCATTGCAGACAAATCAGTTCTCACTGTATTGCATGAGAACTGTAAGTTCAATGAACTCCTCTTGTGCTGTCCCAGGAACACCTTCAAATTTGTGAACAGGCTTCTGGCGAGTGCAAATGAGGCGTCAGGTAGATTAGGAAAGTGGGACTGGAGGCATGTGCGAGTGTCCTTTCACAGAAATTATCATCATAATCCTTTTGTCTGGTTCAATGTCATGTTCCTCAAAGAAAGCAGTTAAGGTAGGCAACATGTACATTTTATTTTCATCCAATTTTTTTTCCCAAAGCTGAAGTTTCATTTGGAAGGGTCGGATCTTTTCAGACAAAAGGCATGTTGCAGTTGGTCCTTGCCATTCAAGATGGCAAAGATGTCAACATAGTAAGCTATTTTCTACAGTTTACTTTTATCGCTGAAAAGTAGTCTTGCTTTCCGATTAAAAAACGTTTTGAGTTCATCGTGAAGCTCAAAAACACGTTTTAAAACTTTTCCTCTCCAGAACCATCTCACTTCAGTGTGACATAGTAGAGCATTATTCGGCGCATCCAATTCATTACACACTTGCAAAAACATTTGTAAAGTGCTCACCTTTACAAAATTGAAAGAACTGATGATGCTTTTCATTAATTCTTATAACTTTTGTGGAAGCATCTTCTTTGCTAATATTTGCTGATGAATCATACAGTGGGTTCTGATGAATTTTGGTGACGCATTCAGTGACAAACATTGAAATCCAGATCAACATCCTAGCATAGCTGAAGCACCATCTATGCAAACACCACTAACCTTTCCCCCCAAAATCTCATGCTCTTTCAGAAATGAACCAACTGTGTTAAATACATCACATGCAGTAGTTGTTGTTTCAAGAGGTTTGAAAAAAGAAACTCATCTTTAAAGTCACCATTATTAATATACTTCATGTAAACCAGTAGCTGTGAACAATTTGCGACATCTGTAGATTCATCAAGCTGGATGTTAAATACTGGAAGTGGAGCAGATTTAATTTCTTGGATTAGCTGATCAAGCATATTAACAGACATCTCATCTATTCTTCCGTGGACAGTCACTAGATAAGGAAATTGCACTCAATTTCATAACAAAACCATCTTTGATCATAACTGGAACAATGTCCTTGGCTGCTGTAAATCCTCAGCAATGGTGTGATGTTTCATAACTCTGGCAATTCCAAGTGCCACCAAATAAGACATTTCAACAGATGCTGCATTGTGTTTGTGGTACTTGCCATCAGTGTCAAGTCTGGCTTTCTAGAGTCCACCAGCTTTGCTTCTAATATACTTGGTATCCTTGCCCTCACAACTCATATTCTTGCTATCAAAATGGCATTTTAGTTTATTTGACTTCATAGAACTTCACAACAAATAACACACTGTGGTTTCTCAATTTCTGCTGTAATTATTGAAGTATAACTGTACTGTGAAAAATTCTCACATTATTTTCATTTCTTAATGTTCTTCTCTATATGATCCATTGTCATGAGATGGTTTTCTAATTTAAAAATATATAACAATAGCTTTAATAATGCAAAAGAAGATAAATGGCATAGTTTTGTCGATAGAGTTCATTCAAGTGTCCTATGATTTACCATTCTCTGTGTTGTTGTTTTTTATACATACCTGTTAGTATCCCAAGGGAGCAACACTCCCACCAACCACAGCTGACTATAAAAAGACTGATCAACATCCAGATTAAATTCCCATGGTACAGAGAGAGATATAGACATATAGAGAGAGATATAGCAGTAGTTGATGATTTTACAGTACATGATTTTACATTGACCCAGTAATTATAATTCATGAAATGTCATTTTCCTTGTAATACTGCTGCTATCAACACAGTAGCTACTTTTAACAGAGTAACCGCTTTCAACACAGCAGATGCTTTCTACACAGTAGCTGCTCTTTACACAATAGCTGTTCTGCATGTGTGACTGGTCTGCATAAGTACATTATGATACCATCTCCATCACATACACCCGTATTTGTACAGGGAATATGTGATGGAGATGGCATGATGATGTCATCACATCAGGTACTCATATGTGGGCACAGCTGCATGTGGGGGGACCCACCAGGAGGTAGACAGAAGAGTGGTATCCTGGAAACATGTATATCCCAATCATCATAAGAGATCTCTGTGAAAGATCATTCAACCCCCAAAAAGGCTGCAACTCACAGATTGAGAACCACTGGTATAAGTAATAATAGCTTTACAGTTTATATTTTTGTATCATTGATTTTTAGGGGGGGGCATCACTGCCTCTGGTGGTCGTGGGCACTACCCAGTGCACCTCCTGAGAGCTGCTGCTGGATTTGAACTGCCAAGCCCGCGGGCTGCAGTCCCGCAATCAACCACTTATGCCACCGGGGTTCAGCCCTCCATCATTGACTTTTATAGCAATATTTTTTTACTTAACCTTGCATGCTGAAGTGAATATCTGAGCCTGGCAGTGTGACTATACCTTCCACAAGAATCATAAGCTTCAATTTTGAAAACTCTTTCTGCTCTCCTCACAAATGTAATTTTGCCAAACTAAACTCAATGCCATTGAGTCAATGTTGACTCAGAGCACCCCTGTAGGACAAGGCAGAACTTCCCATGTGAGTTTCCAAGATTGTAACTCTTCACAGGAATAGAAAACCCCATCTACCTCAGCCCTCGTGTTTTCTGACTTTTCATGTGGGAGACCCAGTTTCAATTTCTGGCTAATACACTGCTGCCACCCATCTGTGGCTATAGGCTTACATGCTTCACAGATTTCAATGGTGCACTTAGCTAGGGAAAAGGGCCTAGCATTCTTCTTAAAAAAATAAACCAGGGAACCATGATGGCAGGATCTCATTGCTCCTTGAGTCGTTGTGAGTTGTAATGGACTCGACTCGATGAGAGCTAGTCATAGCAAAATTGTTACCTCAGTACTGGGGAATATGAATGTTCATGACCTCTGACAGTCACCTGAATATTACCAGATACTGTTCTAGAAAAGGTGCCCTTCTTGGTAGGAAGGCACTCAAATACACAGCGACTGAAATAAGGGCCGTGAGCCCATTGATCATTTAGAGGGCAGCACCAAACTGCATCTAAATCTGTGGTGCAATGGAGTTGCCATGACTTCAAGCTGCCTCAAGAGGAGCAAAGCATGACAACAGTCCTCACCTGGCCCCTGTTAAGGTCCCAAGTACCCACTAAGAAGTAGCAATGGGACTCTCATCAATTAGTAGAATTTTAAAATTGATAAAACGTCTGTGGTGGGCAATTTAGAAAAAACTATCAAAATCACAAACATGCATACCCTTTGTTCAGAAAATCCACTCCTTTGAATTTATCCTATGGATAAGTAATTTATGGAATAACTGAAAGACATGCATCAAGTTAAAGGCAGCATTTATTAGATCCACCAACTGGGATTAAAATATTCAGGGGGAAAAAGTAAAACACTCCTAAAAAGTAATTAAGTGGCCATAGTAATCCCTCAAAGGCTAAGAGGGAGTTTAAAGTGTAGTTTATGTCGCCTTTGCTTTATATTAGGCATAATAAGTAAACTAGAGATCATTTTAAAATACAGGAGTACTGGCCATGAGGTGTACTGAGAGAGGCTAGTGGACCAAAGACAGTACCCTTCTTGTTTACTAATCACATGAGCTCCCCTCAAGCCTCTTTAATTGCAAATAGATTTTTAAAAAATAGACAGGAGTACAGGTGTCGTTTATATGTAAGTATTATGACATTTTAATAATGGATTTGAGCATTTGTGGATTTTGGTGCCCACACCCAATGAGGGTCCTAGTGGATCCCAAGGAATGACATATTTAAGTATCCAGAATAGAAGGTCCCTAGCTTACATTCTCTGACACCTGTCCGCAGTCCTCCTTTCTCAAAGTCTCCTCTGGTATGATGATTTGGGTATACAGTGTGTCTGTCTGAAATGCTTAAGCAAGTCCCACCTCCCTCCATTCAGTCACTGTGATCAGTGTCTTGACCCCAGACTCCCAAGGACAAAGCAAGGTGAACTTGGACACAACAGAAAATAGGTAGCCTCTTGACTCCATTCTACACTCTGAGTTCCTGTTTGTTGTCATTAACTGCCATTGAATTGGCTCTGACTCATGTACAACAGAACAAAATGCTGCCCAGTCCTGCCCCGTCCTTATAATCAGTTGCAGATCAGACTGCTATGGTCCAGAGGATTTTTCAGAGCTGGAGATAAATGTCTTTAGTCGTTCAAGAATAGACTCACCCTTAAACACTGCATATTCCTTTTTCAGACTTTTGCCATGATCTCAGATCTGAAACATAGGACAATAGCATTCAATTGTAGATTGTTCTGAAGCCGTCCTCCAATCCTGTGGTCTTTTTCATGTAGTCCAGCTTCTTGGGTTATTTGCTCAGCATACAGACTGAATAAGTATGTTGAAATGATACAAATCTGACTGATTTTAACTGATACAACAGCTTTCCTGATTTTAAATCATACAGTATCCCCTTGATCTTTTGCACTGCCTCGTGGTTCATATACAGGTTCCACATGAACACAATAAAACCTTCTGAAATTATCACTCTTCTCAATACTAGTCATAGTTGGTTGTGGTCTATGCAGATTAGAGCCCCTGAAACTCAGTCTTTGGAAAGAGAACATGGTACTTCAATCTCCATTGAGGGAAGAAGTGAACACCTTTGGGAAGCTGACGTGGGCGATAGGCCTAACAAATTTGTCCTCCCACAGCACACAGGAAGTATAGGAGAGGTAGGGTGAAGAAGGAAGTCTTGCACAGAGAATGGACCAGGGGAAAACATAATCTAAGTCAGCAGTTCTCAGCCTGTGAGTCATGACTCCTTTGGGGGTTGAATGACCCTTTCACAGGGGTAACCCAATTCATAGCAGTAGCAAAATTGCAGTTATGAAGTCGCAATGAAAATAATTTTAAGGTTGGGGGTTCACCACAACATGAGGAATTATATTAAAGGGTGCAGTTCTTAGGAAGTTTGAGACCACTGTAAGGAAAGCCTCCTTGCTATATTTCATAAAGGCAAAAATCAATGTAAAATGAAAGCCTCGTGCCAATCGGAGGAAAAGGAAGAGCATCTAGGCCCAACATTGTCCTCTAACCTTTATGCAGGAGTTGATTTTGAGACAACATTGTGAAAGACAGGCAATATCCATTTATATTCTAAGACATGAGATTTCCTGGGGAAATAAAAACCACAGTACAAATGGCTATATATACACAACAATGCACATTGCATCATTAATCACAATAAGAAAAGATGGAAACCACCTACATGCCCATCAGTGGAAGAAGGAATAAGTAAACTTTGGTACAAATACACAGGTAAATACTACTCAATGTTAAAGAACAACGATGGATTTAAGAAATACCTCCTAACATGGATGAACCTGGAAGACAGTAAGTGAAAGTAATCAATCACAAAGGAACAAATACTGGGCTGAGCCCCGGGGGCCTAGTGATAGAGTGCAGGACTGCGGCCCACTGGCTTGGCGGTTCAAATCCAGCAGCAGCTCTCCAGGAGCAAGGATGGGCCTCCTACTCCCACCAGAGGTCAGTGATGCCAAAAAAAAATACTGTATGAGACAACTTTTATAAGAAGTCAAGAAAAGGTTTTCACACTCACGAAAGGTTTCTTTTATGGTTACTAGACATAAAGGGGAAGGGCGCAAGGAGTGAGAGGGTAGCCAAGTGTTAACTCGGTAAATGGGAAGGCAATATTTAATAAGAGGGATATTGGCGGAGGGGAGGAGAGGTGGTAGAGGCAGGGGAAGACACTGAGAGGTTGAAAAGTGTGAAGGTCAACAAAGGCAAATACAGTCACATACACAATCCTATAATTGTAGTCATCTACAAGTAGATTCTTTGACTTACAGACTAGATCGGAATGGAAGAGTAGGAATACACCTACTAATACATATAAGTTTGCAAATGGGTACTTGTTTCAATGTGTACAATTACTTTTGCCTGTATTACCTTTGCTGCAAATATACCCATTAAGATGGTAAAGCACGTAAGAGGCAATGGAATAAAAAAACTTCTTAGATATGAGCACACACCTTGAAGGAATGAGTAGAGTATGGAGGCTCAGAACAATAGTCTGGAGTCCCGAGGTCCTTTGGCATCACACAGTCCACAGGGCTAAGACACGACTCTGAGAAGTAGTGAGTCTTACAAGTTGTGTGCTGTCATCTAAGGAGCAAGTGTTGGTCTTTCTCCATCTGTAGGAAAGAAGGTGGAGTAAAATGCAAAGACACGTGAAAATAATGAATCCAAAGGAATAATGGATCATGAAAGCCTGACTCTTCACAACCCCAAGACCCAAAGAAGTAGCTGATGCTCAGCTGTCATTACCAATAGCTCTGAAAAAGATCATATTAGATGCTCCCGGAGAGAGTGGGTGAAACATGTGGAACTGACCTCAAAATAATAAAAGAAACAAATAAGTCACCCAAAGTCACTCTTCAGGTCTGGAACTGCACTCACCCTCAAGTTAGAATAAACAGCTACTCGAAACAAAAAAGACAGCATTTACCCAAGGATAGAGGACTAGGGAACAAGGGGGAATGGAAAGAGCAAACCAGGAAGGAAGTACGGGAAGTCATTGAGGGAGTTAAAATGGATAAGTTGAATCCAAATGCATATAAACTATTGAATGTAAAGCTGACTATCTGCTCTGCAAACCTACAACTAACTCAAAATAAAAAAGTTTTTTTATGTTTTGAAACTGATTTTATTATCAATTATAAAAGTGAGCATGATCTATTTGAATTATGAAATGTCTTAATTTCCCAGTAAAAGTAAAAGTTCCCAATAAGATGATGTATTAATTTAAAAAGCATTTTTTGGGGGTGGGGGGGCGCATCACTGCTCTCCGGCGGTAGGAGTAGGAGCCCCAGCCCCACTGCTGGAATTGAACCTCCGTCCCAGTGGGCCGCAGTCCCATGCACAACCACTACACCACCAGGGCTCAGCCCTTAAAAAGCATTTTTTAAAAAGAACTATATCCTGCTGTTTTCAGATCCATATCGATCCTGAATTGTAACCTGTTACATCCCTAACAAACTCCACTATCTTTGGATAATGGGTAAGAAGAGAGAACTCTTTTGGCTAGTGATTCCATACTTATAAATTAAGAAAGTAAAAATCTCTAGGAAAGTCGGTATAAGAATGATGGAAGGTACATTCAAGCCTTTGAGATCAGAAGGACGGTGTTTATCCAAGGACAGCGTTCAGAAGGCTTAAGAAAATAGGAGGACTGGGAAATGGAAACACAGGTAAGCTAAGTGAGATCACATTCTGAGGCCTGCAATTAGAGGCATAAAACAAAACAAACAAACAAAAAATATATATATATACAATTTTTTTGGCATCACTGCCCTCTGATGGTCATGGGAGCTCCCAAGCCTTGCTCCTGGAGAGTTGCTGCTGGATTTGAACCGCCAACATATGCTTTATTGAATAGAAATTTGACCTGCTTTGTACAACTTCACTCAAAATAAAATAAAAATTCAAAAAAAAAGTTTTCTAACAGGGGGTATGTATAGAATTTTTGTAAGGCAAAATAATGGGGAAAATACTACATTTCCAACAACTCAGTTGGTTTAAATAAATTCTATATTCAAGAGGAAAACCTTGGTGATATGAAATCCAAGTGCACTCACTACTAATAGACATTTCATCCCCGGAAGTTGATGAACGTCCTGAATGAGATTTGTCATCAATCAACACTTCACCTTTTGGAAACAAGAAAACCATTTATACACTTGACCTTTTCCTATCATACTGTTCTTGTAAGCTGTGTTCAACACCACAACAGTTTTTGCAGCATTTATCACAAGCAGGAAACAAAATTTCACAGCTGCTCACTCTCCTTTTAAACCGGCCTTAACACAAAAAAACCAATGAACAAACAAACAAAAACGAGGTTCAAGAGAAACTGCTTTCATGAAAAAAAAGCTACGCTGACCAGAGAGAACTTTCCCAGTAGACACCACTGGGTGCATTGACTCAGAGCAAGTTGCTTGATGGCTGCCTACTGGGAGAAATGCATACTATGAAAGCTCCGCTCTGCGTTTTTTGGGGGGATTTACCCCCTCAAATGCATATTGTAACAGATCGATGCAGAAGCAGTTATAAGAATCTGCTGGCTTCTATGGAACCAGACATAAAAATTTTCAAAAATGTATGCCAATGTCATCCTTTTTTAATGTCATTCTTTTTTTAAAAAATCATTTTATTGAGGAGTCATACAGCTTTTATCATAATCTGTTCAGCAGTCCATTGGGTCAAGCACAATTGTACAATTGTTGCAATCATCATTTTCAAAACATTTTCTTTCTACTTGAGTCCCTGGAATCAGCTTCTCATTTCCTCCTCCTTACCCCACCTTCCCTCCCTCAAGATTCCTTGATAATTTATCATCTTTTTCATGTCTTACAGTGATTGATGTCTCTCTTCAACAGCTTTTCCGTTGTCCATCCCCCTGTGAGGGGGTAATATGGAGAGCATGGTGATCAGTTCCCCCTCTCTCCACCTACCTTCTCCTTACCCTCCTGGTATGGTTACTATCAATAGCCAATGCCATTCTTAACATGTGTTGAGAATGCGCAGTTTGAGATTTGGAAAATAAAGTTATTTTAACAAAAATGTTTGTGCTAACATCAATGCTTAACATTAATGAATAGCAGTATTATTTTTGTTTTTTGTTTGTTTGTTTGTTTTTTAGCAGTGTTATTTTTGAGTAAATGAATAAGCATCCATTTTCCCAGCTTCATTTTTTAGTATGATCAATGTTAACAGATTTTTTAAAAAACAAATAAACAGAAGCATTTTGTGTCCACAGTCATTTTCAAGGGTGTAGAGGGTACTGAGACCAAATGAATCATTGGCTTCTCACAGTGATGTGGCTTGTGTTGCTACCTGCCATGGTGGAGCTCTGGTCTCCCGGCAAGTCTGTACAGAATGGAACAAAACGCTGCCCCATCCTACACCATCCCCGTAATGTGCTGTCAGGTGTTGTGATGGCTGTCACCTACAGGTTTCCCTTGATTGACTTTCTTCTAGTAAGTGTTAGTCTGGAAGTATCACTCAACCTGTTCAGTACAAGCAAGCAATACACACAGCTTTACTAACAGATGAGTGGTGACTGCACATACGTCACATGTCTGAACATCAGGCCAGGTCTCCTGCATGGGAGGTGAAGATTCCACCATTGAAACACCAATGTCCTCAATTGAACACAGCATATAATCCACAAATATTTATTGAATGAAAATGAAATGCCCCTTTTCCATTCCACACAACTCAGTCAACCCTCCCCTGTGCTAGGGAGATTGCTATCGTCTCCCACCTCCAGATCAGAAGTCAGGATTTCTCCTCCTGCTGACTGACCACTTGGAATCTTCATGCTCCCTCCATGAGCACTGGAGAAAGAGTCGGCTGTGTCAAACACTCAGATCCTTCCTTCTTAATAACCATTTGCCAAAATTCTTGTCAAATAACTAACAGCGTGTAATGGAGCTTCTGAAAGAACATGCCCTCTGGCAACTTTAAAAGGAACACATTACAAATTAAAGTAATAGATGATTATGTGCAGCATAAATCAAAGTTGTCAGAGGCTGCTATCTTACAGTTATGAACTTGGTACACAGAGATAAGAGGTTCCCAGCGACCCACTGGGCTCCATCCCTGCATTGCTTTACCCAGATTTTGGCTGCCTTCTGCATTATTGAAGAAGTACAACTGGAATGTTCTTTGGCGAGAGGACAGCAAGACTTCCTCCTGCTTATTTGGGTGCACCGACAGAATAGCCTCTTTGCTAGAAAAGGACATCCTGTTCAGTGAAGTCAGTGAAAATGCGGGAACCATTGCTGAGATGGATTGGCTTCATGCTGTAAATATGGGACAGAACAGGCAGCACAGAGGAGCGCCATGAGCTGGTGTCAGTCCGGTGCCTGCTAACAACAACAGAAAGAATTGTGATCCATTTTTTATTACATTTTTCTTGTACCAAACTCAGACTCTCTGTCATTGAGTCCATTATGGCTCACAGCGGCCCTGGAATAATCATTGTGTCAGGGGAGTGAGTAATGAGGACTTTGCTTAGCTGAGCACTGAATTTCTCTGAATAACATGTTAGATATTCTTTTTTTTTTAATTATTTTATTGGAGGCTCTTACAGCTCTTATCACAATCCATACACACGTACATTGTGTCAAGCACATATGTATATATATTGCCATGATCATTCTCAAAACATTTTCTTTCTCTTTGAGTCCTTGGTATCAGTTCCTCATCCCCACACACACACACTCCCTCCCTCATGAACCCTTAATATTTTTTTTCATGTCTTACACATACCACTGTCTTCCTTCACCCACTTTTCTGTAGTTTGTTTCCCTGGAAGGTGGGGAGGGGTTATACATCTATCATTGTGAGCAATTCTTCCTTTCCCCCCCACCTTCCCCCCACCCCTCCGAGTACTGCTAATCTCATTTTTGGTCCTGAGGGGATGTTCTTAATGACAGAGCAAGCCCCTGCCATAGGGCAGACTAGCAAGCACAGGGACCTGAATGGTTTCTACTCCTCACACCTGGCCTCTGTCTCTGCGCTCTCTTGGGTCACTGGAGCCCACTCTGTTAGTAAGTGTGATGCGCAGGAGCAAACCAGAATTCCCCAGGGGTCAGCCTCTGCTGTGAGAATTTCTTAACCAGTGATCGATAAGCGTTAGGCGTTAAAGAGCTCAACGGGATGGGCAACTAGCTCTCTGGCTTTAGGCAAGATAACTCTGGAATATGCTTTCGATTGTGTCCCAGGGTCCCCTTGATAGAAGGAGGTCAGGTGCCCCCAGTGGCGATTCTCCTAATACTTCCTGGCTTATCTTCACCTTTCCATTTTACTGTTCCCCTTCTGATCTTTCCAAGGATCACCTCCCAAGTTAGCAACTTGCACAAAAATTATATCTCGGGGGCTTGCTTCCAAGAAATTAAATCGGATCATCATTTAAAGAAGCCATGGTCATCCTTGTGCCTCAGTGTGTCCCAACAGCTAAGTGAGGCCCTAACTATGGTATTGAAGCCACCAAGAAAACTTATCAGAGTTCTTGCCTTTGCTGTTTATGTCCAAACGGGCACCATTGGATCCAGAAACTGCCTCCATAGGCACCGCCAGTGTTTCTGTCAGTGTGTGAAAGATACAGCCTTCTGCATAAGTGATGTTCTTTGAATGGATTACGTCCAGGACATCCACTCAACAAAAGGAACTAGAAAACTATTGCTCGTATATAAAATATTGCTTAATTTTTTAATGAAAGAAGCACAGTTCACCTGTGAGTCTTTAAACCTTTTTGGTTTCTTTCCCTGAAGTTTGTAGATTTGATCCAAGAGGGGTGAGAGGTGTCTCAGAAACTGAGAACCCTGCACCCAGCACCTGCACTTTTTCTCAGGGCAATCAAACTGTTCCCAGTATGCACAAGAAACAACAATGCTCATTCATTTTCCAAGCAGGATCAAGGCACTGCATTTGCCCCAGGTATTTCTACCTGCTACCTGCTTTCCGTTTTGAGCACCTACCAAGTCCCCGGTGTCAACGAGCGGAGAGCTGGTGCTCCGGGGAGAGAGGAGAGCACACAGCTTACTGTCCTGGCAGGTCCTCATTCCCGGGCAGCCTATGTGCTCCTTCAGCCCCACTGCCCTCTGGGTGACCGCATGTTTGTATGGGTTGTGCCCCAGTTATCTCCATCCCTTGATCTCAGTTTGTTTTCCTGGCCTCTGACCCCCCTGTCAGCCCAAACGTCAAGTGTTATCACTCTCTTTTGTCTTTGTCACCACCCTGTCTTGGCCTTCTCAGCAGCCATCAATGCCACACAAACACAGGGTGTGCGATGAGTGGAGAAGGAGGGTTCATTTGGTCAAGTGAGCTGTTTGAAGGAAAAGGGTTGTTTTTATTTTTCTTTTAAAGCAAATAGCTGCATTGGTCAATGCATCAGTTCCAATGGTCAACCTGATGGACTTAGGTAAATAAATGAGAAAAAGCAGGATAGGTCAAGGACTTCTGCCTTCCCCTCATACTTCTGATCCAGGAATGGAAGAAACCACTGCCCAAGAAACCAAGTGTCCAAGCTTGTTCAATAGTCTTTATTTCTTTGAGTTGTTTTAGAGCAAACATGAATTCTCATGATAAATTCAACTTTCCAGAGTTCTGATAAATCTCTTTTAAAAAACAAAAGTTAACTCCTTTTAAAAGCATTCAAGCTCTGAATTGTACATAAAGTCTTTAAAAATCATCTCAATGAGGATATAAATGGGTCATTCCAAATGTGGTTAAGCTACATGTAAAGTACTTGATAAAAGAAGTATAAGAAAAATCTGCTTATAACAAGAGTGGGGGGCAAAAAGTGAAGACAATAGCTAGTATTAATTTGACGAACTGCTCACACATATCTGTATATACTTTGTCACACAGAGCTCAGGTTACAAGGGGTTAAACTTCGGATGCAGAATGAGGATGATGTTTTTCATCCTCACTTGTCCCAATGTCATTTAATGAATTTCTATTTGCTCCATAATGAAACAAGAGTGACCAAAAACTCTGAGTCATAACCAGTTGATTACTTTAAATTAATAACATCCAAGGGCTTGAGTAATGTTTTAAACTTACAGTGCATCAACATTTCAATTTTCCTATAATTTGATATTTCTTGTTAAAAATCTAAAACATATTGACACTCTTTTATCCAAAAGTTGCAGCTCATGAATTTATGTAAAGAAAATGTTGGAAATTCAGATCTAGATTTAAGTACAAGATATTCACAGCAGTACTGGTTACAATAACACAGAACAGGAAGGAATTTGTTGTCAGGTGCTGTCCAGTCAGTTACAATGAAGGAAACCCTGCCTAGTCCTTCACCATCTCTCTCACTACCATAGTGGCCCCCTGGGTTTCGGAGACTGCAACTGCTTATGGAATAGAAAGGCCAGTCTTTCTACCGAGGGCTGCTGGTGGTGTGCATGTGCTGACCATGCAGATGGTGCATGACCTAGTCATTTGTCATACATGTCCAATAATTAAACTGGGCCATCAAAGCAAATTATAGCATATTTATGACTCAGAATCTATGTAGGGGCCAGAATAACGAATAGTCACCATGAGCAAGATTTAATGCTCCAAAGGTCATTATTAGCTAGAAACAGGATGCAAAATTGCATATTCAGTGCTCTTTCACCTATAAGAAATGGATCCTTAATGTCCCTCATTGCCCATAGCGCTATGGGGGACAACACTGGATCCTCAGTGCGGGAATTGTGCCCCACTTGACCACACCACACAAAAGCGAAAAACACTAAGGGTGTGCAAAAGAGCAGCCAGGGAGCAGAGCAATGAAATCCCCAGGGAATACCACAAATAGAGTTTGGGGCCAAGGTGTGGCACCCCATCAGACGCCACCAGAAAGCACTCCTTTTTTTTTCCCCAGAAAACACTCTTAAAGGTCAGACCTTGGACTATTTATAGACTTTTCTTTTTTTGTCATTGTTTTTTGTCATTGTTGTGCTTTGTTTTCTTTTGTTACTTTGTTTTGCTCTTTCTTGTTTTTGTGCTTATTCTCTCAGCATGTCAATCTAGATAAAATAGAAGAGATAAATGATCTGGAGGAGAAAACAATGGGATCAAAAGTTCTGGAGGGGGCTTGGGAGAGGGAAATTGGGGATAAAGAAGAGGATGTTAACAAACTTAGCCACAAGAGAACAACAAGTGATCTAAACTCTAAGGTAAGGAGGGTGTAGGAGGCCTGGTAGGGCTTGATCAAGAGTAATATAACTGAGAGGAATTACTGAAGCCCAAATGAAAGCTGAAGATGATAGTGGGACAAGAGGAAGGTAAAAGGAAATAGAGGAAAGAACTAGGAGGAAAAAGGCATGTATAGAGGTCTAAATATAGGTGTGTACATAGGTAAGTATATTTATAAATGATGATGGGGAAATAGATCTATGTACATATATTTACTGGTTTAGTATTAAAGTAGCAGACAGACATTGGACTTCGATACAAGTATTCCATCAATGCAAGAACATTTTGTTCTATTAACCTGGAATTCCATGATGCTCACATTCCTGACACAACTGCAAAAGACAAAGTGGGTGCATAAGCAAATGTAGTGAATAAAGTGGATGGTTTCCAGCTATCATAAGATATACTGTCTGACGTCTTAAAGGTTTGAAAATAAACTAGTGGCTATCTAACTGAGAAGCCCACATGGAAGAAGCACACCAGCCTGTGTGATAATGAGGTGTCCATAGGCTCAGTCATCAAAGACCCAGAACAACAAAAAAATATATATCATTGTGAATGAGAGGGAGTGTGGAGTCAAGACCCAAAGTCCATCTGTAGGCAACTGGACATCAGCTTACAGAAGGGTCTTGGGAAGGAGACGACCTGTCAAGGTGCAGTACAGCACTGATGAAACAGACAGCAAACCTCTAGTTCTTTTTTTTTGGGGGGGGGGGGCATCACTGCTCTCTGGTGGTGGGAGTAGGAGGCCCAGCCCCACTGCTGGAATTGAACCTCCGTCCCAGTGGGCCGCAGTAACCTCTAGTTCTTTAATGCTGCCTTCATCCACCAACAACCCCCCCCCCCCCACCACCACCACCGCCAATGATTATGGCCCTTACAAATCTGGCTAACCCAGAGCATTTACAAAGGTACAAATAGGAGCTGGAAACACAGGGACTCCAGGATAGATAAACCCCTGAGAGTAGCCTTACCAAGAGGGTAAGGAAAAGGTGGGGAGAGAAAAGGGGAGATGATGACAACAATCTACCTATAGCACCCTCCCAGGGGGAAGGGAAAATAGAAAAGTAGGCAAAATAAAATATCGGTCATTGTAAGACCTGAAAAAATAATACTAATCTATAAATTATCAAGGACTCCTGAGAAAGAAAGGGGGCAGAGAGGGAGAGGGAAAAATATGGAACTGATACCAAAGGCTCAAGTAGAAAGAAGGTGTTTTGAAAATGATGATGGCAACAAATGTACAAATGTGCTTAACATAAGGGATGATGGATAGATGGATGGATGGATGAATGGATATAAGAGTTGTACAACTCCCCCCATAAAATATTTACTAAAATAAAAATAAATAAATGTGTCTTTGTATACACATGTTCTTGACAATGAGGTTAATGTATCTGTAGATCTAGATGAAGAAAATTTCAAACAGTCAGCTACATATTTAAGATATTCACAACAGGGATCAGAACTTTTCTCATAATATGGGACAGTTAATTAGTTGACTGGATTTAGTCACTCATCTAGTATGTGATTGAAAGCCATCTCTCTTGAGTTTTACAATTGATATATGAAATTGGAAAGAGCCCTCCCTGGTGGTGTCATAGACTACAAACTGTGCATCTAACTAGAAGGGCTGTCGTTCAAACTCACCAATTGCTCTGAGAGAGAAAGATGAAGCTGTCTACTACAAGAAAGATTTAAAGTCTCCAAAACCTAGAGGCATAGTTCTACTCTGTTCAATAGAGCCACTGTGATTTGGAATCAATTCAATAGCAGTGAGTTTGGAAGGATTTTTGGGACATACAGCTAGAATAAGGGAGCATGACAGGTGGGTCATTGCTAACCTTCTTATATTCTGGGTGGAAGACCAGGCTTTAAATCCTCATTTGCAGCCCAAGACCACCAGAGGCAGTGATGCCCCCCCCACCAAAAAAAATCATTTGCTTTCTACGTGAGCCCTTGGTATCAATTCCTCATTTTTCCCCTCTCTCTCTGCTCTCCCCCTCAAAGGTATCCATCATAATTTATAAATTATTATTATTTTGTCATATCTTACACTAACAACTCCTTTTACCCACTTTTCTGTTGTCTCTCCCTCAGGGAGGAGGTTATATGTAGATCTTCGTAATCAGTTCTCCCTTTCTACCCCATCTCCCTTCCACCCTCCTGGTATCACCATTCTCAGCACTGTCCTAAAGGAATCATCTGTCCTGAATTTCCTGTGCTGCCAGGTCCTGCACCAATGTACATCCTCTGGCCTAGCCAGCTTTGTAAGGTAGATTTGGGATCATGATTGTGGAGGGCAGGGAGAAGGAAGGATTTAAGAACTAGAGGAAAGTTGTATGTTTTATCATTTCTATGCTGTGCCCTGACTGGTTTGTCTCCTCCTCATGACCCTTCCATAGGGGGATGTCCAGTGGCCTACACATGGGCTTTGGCAATCAGCATCCCCCTCGTTCATGATAATATGATTGTTTTGTTCTTTGATGCCTGAAAACTGATCCCTTCGACACCTTGTGATCACACAGACTGGTGTGCTTCTTCCATGTAGGCTCTGTTGCTTCTGAGTTAGATGGCCGTTTGTTTACCTTCAAGTCTTTAAGACTCCAGATGCTATATCTTTTGATATAGCTGAGCACCATCAGCTTTCTTCACCACATTTGCTTATGCACACATTTCTCTTCAGCAATCATGGCAGGCAAGGTGAACCTCATGAAATACTAGGTTAATAGAACAAAGTGTTTTTGCATTGAGGAAGTACTTGAGTAGAGGCCCAATGTGCAGCTGCTACCTTAATACTAAACCTATAAACATATGCACATAAATCTATTTCCCTATCATCATATATAAGTATATTTACCTATGCACATGCCTGTATTTAGACCTCTATAAATGTTTTTGCCTCCTAATTCTTTCCTCTATTTCCTTTTAGTTTCCTCCTGTTCCACTATCATACTCAGCCTTCATTTGGGTTTCAGTAATTTCTATCAGTTACATTGCCCTTCAGCAATTCCCACCATCAATCCCTCCTTGCTACTGATTTTGGATCACTTGTTGTTTCCTGGAAATATCTTAAGTAGCAGTTTGGGGATTTTTTTCATGCATTATTTCGTATTTTTCATTAATAGCTTAAAACTCATAGACCAGTTTTGTGTACATATTTTATTGTTCTTGTTTAATTATTAACTGTATGAAGTAATAAACTATCATTCAGTATATCTTTTTTTATACTTGAAACTGCCATTAGGATAGTGAATTGTTAAATTAGGATAGGATTGTTAAATTATTTGAGTTCCACCACTGAACAGAACCCATTTCCTTGCCTCAGAATCTCTTTTGGAGATAGCTCATGTGAGATACTTATTTCACAGTAGATTTCCAATAAATAATTGCTCAATAAATGAAGGAAAACATTCTCACTGTAGCTCACATGAAGCTGAAAATGTGATAACTAGCTAGTTGCCTCATTTGTACTTCATAGTGACTCCATGAGTGCCAGAATAGAACTGTGCTCCATAGAGTTTTCAGTAAATGATTTCCTTCTAGTTGGATTCAAATACCAGCCAAATATGTTCACCCTCTGCCCTTTCTGTGTCTGGAAAACCTTTTTCTCATAAATAGAGTGGAAATACTAATATAAATTATTCTGTATGAGAAATATATATATATATGGAATATCAAAGCAAACAAATCTATCTTAGAAGAAGTATAGCCAGAAGGCTGGTTAGAAGCAAGGGTCATAAGACTTCATCTCATGAATTTTAGACACGTTGTCAGGAAGAGAGCACAGTCCCTGGAGAAGGACATCACACTTGGTAAAGTTGAAGGTCAGCAAAAATACATACATACCTTTGACAAGGTGTATTGATACAATGGCTGCAAAAATAGGCCAAGACGTAAGAACAATTGTGATGATGGCCCAGGACTGGGCAGTGTCTTGCTTTGTTGTGAAAAGGGTAGCTATGAGTCAGGGCTGATTGATTGCAACTGATAACAACATCTATATTGGGGGGTGGGGCGCATCACTGCCTCTGGTGGTCGTGGGAGCTACCTAGTGCTGCACCTGAGAGCTGCCACTGGATTTGAAGCGCCAAGTCCATGGGTTGCTGTCCCGCACTCAACCACTTATGCCACCAGGGCTCAGCCCCTAACATCTATATTTTTAAGAACAAAAAAATATTTCTTTGGCAGACTTCTGGGCAGATGATGCTGGGAAAAGGGAAATCATGTTGGGAGTCCACAGCAATTGCAGAGTGTGGAGACTGGGAGGAGAAGTGGGGGTGCAGGACATGCAATCAGGCCTTGTGGCACCCGAGTACTGTTCCCCAGACCATAGGCTGAACTTCCTCACAGCATTTTTCTGCCCTGCCCCACATATGCACTACTGGACTGCCATGGCCTGTGACCTGCTGTCTGAGCCAACGCAACCTACACCACCCACACTGCATGATTTCCCCTGGTGGTCCCTGTGCTGTATAGAAAAGCTTTCTCTGGAAGTCCCTGTGTTGTGCAGTAAAGCTTCACCCTGTGGCTTGAGCTGTATACTTCCAGTGCAATGGGCCTGTCTGTGCCAACATTTCTGTCCGTGACTGCCCTGCCTGTGCTACCTGAGAGGCCCACTGAGATGGTCTCCAAATAAATCATGCCAGCTCCCAGCTGGGAGAGAATAAACCCTAGTGAGATAGAGATGACGCTCAATCTAGCATTATGGTTGTCTACAGGTAGTCGTTAGAATCAGTTTTACTAACCTCTGAAAGACAAAATACAGGACTCATGGGGTCCTGGGGAAAAATTGTCAAGCTCCACCAAAATGACACACAGAGAAGAACCCACACCAGCAACCACTGCAAGGAAACAAGAAAAAGAAATGTCTGAGGGGAGCGCGAACCTGGTGACCATAAATAGAAGCATAGTTTGAACCTCTTAAAAATAAATCTTCAGAACGTTTATTAGAGTCACATAGAAGGTGAGGGAATCACTAGAGAAAAGGGATGAAATAATAGAAAGGATGGAATTCATACCAAAGGGAAACACAACAGTTAAGGAATGAGGCAACAGAATCAAAGAACACTGTAAGAGACCTCACCAACAGGCTGGCAGAAGCGGGAGACTGTAACAGCAACTTTGAAGATAGTCAAGCAGAATTCAACAAATGGGAAAAGCAATCAAACAAGACAACCAAGCAAACTGAAGAAAACCTGAGAACAATGAGTGATTCTATGAAGAGGAACAATATTTGAATAACTGGGATACCAGGACAAGACATAACAAAGAAATCCACAGCCAAATAAGCAAGGGAATTCCTGGAAGAAACCCTCCCCAATTTAATGAAAGAGAATCAGACAATCATCCAGCAAGCAAAAAGGACACCAATTAGACTAAACCCCAAGAAGAATGCACCAAGGCATATAGTATCAAATTATCCAAATCTACAGAAAAGGAGAACATTATAAGAGCAGTCAAAGGGAAAAAATGCAATCACCTTTAAGGGTAATCATATAAGAATATGTTCAGACTCATCAACAGAATCCATGAAAAAAAGGAGAGAGTGAGTGGCAAAGTTGAAGGAGAATAATGGTAACCCAAGATTCCTCTACCCCACCAAATGCTTTATCAAAATAGACAGAGGTAAGAATGCTCACAGACTAGGAAAATTTTAAAGAATGCTTTTTAAAAACTACAAAGATTCATCCCAACTCACTTTGGACAGAAGACCAACTTCCACAGAGCATGAATTGAGACCACCACATAACATAACACTATCCAGAAGTCAATGCACTGGAAGCAACACCCAAGATGTCATTGACCCAATGGTGAAAAGAAGGCAAGCATGAATCCCCTCACACATACACAGTCACTGCTATGTAAGTAGGGAGATTGGAAAATATCCAACACAAAATGTTCGAGGTGACAACAAAGAATCCACACAAGGATATAATAACTCTGAGTATCCATGGGCTGAATTCACACGTTAAAAGGCAAGCACTTGCAGACCGCATTAGGAAACAAAATCTGTCAATCTATTGTTCACAGGCACATCTCAAGCTCACAGACAAAAACAGGTTGAGGAGCAAAGTCTAGTAAAAAGTATATCAAGCTAATTGAAATCTAAAAAAACAACAGGAGTTGCAATCTTAATCTGACAAAATGAATCTCAAAAGGATATAACAAGAGATAAGTAATGCCTAAGGAAGCAGTAGACCATAAGCTATTGAGCATAATAAACATGTATGTGCTCAGTGAGAAACCCACAAAATCTGTCAATCAAATATTTCAAAAGAAAAATAAAAGCACAGTATCAACAGTCATTGTAGGAGACGTCAATACACCACTCTCCAAGAAAGACAGATTGGTGAGAAAGAATATCAACAAGGAGGCTGCAGAACTAAATGCTACAATTAGACGATTCAACTTGATATTCAGAGTTCTCCACCCAATTGCCAAAAAAAAAATACATTCTTTTCAAGTGCATATGGCACATATTTTAAAATAGATCATAATCTGGGACACAATACAAACTTGAGTAAACTTCCTTCTCTGACTGCTATGCTGTAAAGCTGAAAATCAACAAAAGAAAGATGAAAAATAGGACGAATACTTGAAGGATGAATAACTTCCTTATTCAAAAGGAAGGGGTATTAGCACAAGTTAGAGATGAAATTGAGGTGTTTCCAGAAACTAATGAGAATACAAAATACCAAAACCTATGGGATATAGCAAAGATAGTTAACAGAGGATGTTCGATAGTGATAAAGACACATATGAAGAAAGAAGGGAGACTCTGGGTAGATATCCTACCACAAAACCTTCAGCAGTTGGAAAAAAGTCAGCAGAATAATCCTTCTAATAGCAAAAGAAAAGAAATTATAAATATCAGGGTGGACATAAACAAATGGGGGAAAAAGAAAACCACAAAAAATCAACACAGTAAAATCTGGTTCTTCTAGAGCAGTGGTTCTTAACTTGTGGATCATGACTCCTTTGGGGGGAAGGTCAGAAAACCCTTTCACAGGGCTTGCTGAGGACCATCAGAAAACATATATTTCCATTGGTCTTAGAAACCAAGATACTGCTCCTCTATCCATCTCCAGGCGGGTCCACCCACTTGTAGATACGCGCACATACAAGCACCCAGCATGAAGACTGGGACCCATGCTACACCACACTTTCATTTATTTATGATTAGAAATTGCCCGTGGACTGGCAAAAGATATTTAGCAATGACATATCAGACAAAGGGTTTATTACCAAAATCTACAAAATCCTGTAAGCTTACAATAAGAAAAAAGTGAATTGCCCACTGAGGAGGTGGGGAAATAACTTGAAGAGAAGATTCACAAGGGAGGAAATTTGAATGGCCAGTATGAGAAAATGATCCAAATAACTCGAGATCAGGAAATGCAAATTAAAAAAAAGGGGAACTATGAGATACCTAACACCTACAAAAAAACTTAATTCAAAAAATCAGAAAGCAAAAATGTTGGCACTCATGCGGTGAGACAGAAACTCTCATTCTGTACTGATGGTCTTGTAGACAGATATGTAGAGCTACTACATAAAGTGAGTTGGTGATCCTAAAACAAAAGAAATTCAAGCTACCTTATGACTGAGCAATTCCATTACCAGTCATACACCCAGGAGATATAAGAAACAGACCACAACCAGATGTTTGCACTTCAATAGTCATCACACAGTTCACAATGACAAAGAAATAGAAACAGCCTAATTTCCCATCAAAAGACAAATGGATTTTAAAAACTATGGTGTATATACACACAATGGAGTAATAGGCATCCCTGAAAAATAATAATGAAAAGATGAAGCACCTTGTCTCATGGAAAGAGTTGAAAGATATTATGCTGAGTAAAGTTAGCCATGCATAAAAGGACAAGTACAATGTGAGTCCACAAGGTAAATTCAAACACCTGTATAGGCATAGCAGAAAATGCACAAGTCACACAGCTCCCGAGCTGTGGACCAGATACTCTGGCAAGAGCCAGACCAGACTCAATGATGCATATGTCATCAAAAAAACAAGAACGACATCTCCTCCCTCCCCCTCATAAAGCTTTAAGGCACACAGACAGTTGGGGAAAGAAAAAAGACAGCAATAGGCACTAATCTGCCCAAGCATAGTATATTGTTTATGTCTCCACAGGAAAGGGAAGAGAGAGAATATACCTCATTCTGGTGTGCAAATCCTTGAAAGCGATGAGCCGTTCATTCACAGAAAGGCCTGCAGGATGGGCCTCAGCTTGAGACATGGCATCCCTTACCTTTATGACAGAACTACAGACAATGGTATTGAAGATTTGATTTGGAGGGAGAAGCTGGTCTGACCCACCCACATAGGGACAAACCAAGGGGGAGGGGGGAGGAGGGTGGAGATGCAACAGACCAGAAATGGGAGCAAAGCCTTGAAGTCCCTGTGGAATTCTTATTGTAGACTTCTGACTCAGGAGCAGCACTTGGCACCTTATCTGAACTGGTTGGCTAACTTTACTCAACATAATATCTTTCAACTCTTTCCATGAGACTCTTTCCATGCTTCATCTTTTCATTACTATTTTTCAGGGATGCATATTACTCCATTGTGTGTATATACTCCGAAGGGGGACACACTGAAAGTCTGAAGGTGTAGAAGAGGTGGGCAGTGGGGGGCACTAGACAGCCCCATCCATGACTGCAGGAAAAGCAATGGGGACTTGTAGTAGGCATGCCTTTCAGTCACAAATGCTGCAGATTAAAAGCAGCATAAGTGGAGATAGGTAAGTAGGTCCTGAGATAAGAAACTCTGGAGAAAAAGGGGATTCGACTGATGGGTTTTAACAGATCCTGTGCTCTATCTAACAGAGAGATACTCCCCCACTCTGGGTCAGATGAACAGAATTGGAAATATTTGTATGACTGTGTTTTTTTTTCCTTCTGTCTTTTGGTATTTATCTATACAAGATAGAAAAGATACACAATCCCAATGAGACAGTGACAGGACCAGCAGTTCTGGGGGGAACACAGGAAGAGTCAACAATGACAGGGACAAGGGAATAGAAAGAAATCTAAAACTGATGCTAAGGAGGGTGTAGAGTTTCTGGTCATGTTTGATCAATTGAAATGTATCCAAGAGAAATTACTGGGAAGTGAACCATGGGTACACATGATAGTGGGGCAGGAGGAAAGTAAAAAGAAAGGGAGGAAATAAGAAGAAAGCAAAAACTATATGTACAGTAAATGCATAAAATAGATGTTTTTTGTGCATGCATGTGTGTGTATGAGAGAGAGAGAGAGAGAGAGAGAGAGAGAGAGAGAGAGAGAGAGAGAGAATACAGCAAGGAAGATGATGGACTTTGGGCTTCTACTTAAATTTTACCTCAGTACAAGAATGATTTGTTCAAATAATGTGGCACTATATGGTACTCATGTTCTCTGAAGACAAAAATGGGTGCATAAGGAAATGTGGTGAAGAAAGATGATGGTGCACAGCTATTAAAGATATCG
>PVJH01016238.1:0-51124 GCA_004026705.1 Nesogale talazaci
TTGATGGACCCTGAGCCCTGGAGTCGAGGTGCCCTGCCAGGACCAGGATTCTGCACCCACTGATCTGTGACTTCGTGAGTCGGAAGAAGACTTTATAGACTGATTTCGGGCATATGGGTTAATATTGGACTTATGACTTTGGACTGGACTGGGCTGGGATACTTTCTCCATGTCCCATCCCTTTTGTATATAAACCCTTTCCTTATATCGATATGCGTGTCCTTGAATTTGTTCCTCTAGTCTACCTGGACTAACACACCACACTTACTCAAGCTATATGACGGGTAAATCATCAGAGAAGCTGGATTCTATGACAAGAAAGGCAGCATCAAAATTGGAGAAAGGCTTATTAACAACATGCAATATGCAGATGACATTGTCTTGCCTGATGAAAGTGAGGTGGACCTGATACACTTGTTATCAAGGCTAATACGTTTGCAGCTCAATGTACAGAAGACCAAAGTTCTCACAATTGGACCAATAGGTCATGATAAATGGGGGAAAGGTTGAAGTTGCTAAGGATGTTCTCACTTGGATGCACAGTCAATGCTTATGGAAGCAGCAATCAGGAGATTAAAAGACAGATTCGACTGAGTAAATTTGATGACAAGACCCCTCTATGGTATTGAAAAGCAAGGATGTTACTTGGAGGACCAATTGCCTTACATAAGGCAGTTGTGAATAAAGAAGAATCAACGCATTGGGATTGGAGTCCTGGGGAAGAATATTGAAAGTACTAAGACCTGCTAAAATTACAGCCCAATGTGTTTTAGAAAAAGTATAGCCAGTGTGCTTTCTTAGAAGCAAAGATGGTAAGATTTCGTTTTACATGTTTTGGACATGTTGTCGAGAGAAATAAGTCCCTGGAGAAGGACAGCATGCTTAGTAAAACAGAGGGAAAGCAAAAAAGAGACAGCCCTGATGGACTAGATTGACACAGTAGCTGTAACAACAGGATTGAGCGTAAGAACAATTGTGAAGGTGGTTCAGTGTTTGGGTCTATTGTGCACAGCGTCATTATAGGTCGGAACCAATTCAATGGTACTGAACAACAACATATGCATGCCAAAGTTAGACAATGGATAAAGAAGACTAAGCTCCCTTTGAACGATCATGCTCCTGAAAAATATTGAAAGTACCATACACTTGCAGAAGAACATACACACATCTGGAGGATGGACATCCAGAATGATCCTTGAAAGTGTGGAAGGTAAGACTTTGTCTCACATGCTTTGGACGTGTTTTCAGGAGAGACCAGTTCCTGGTGAAAGATGTCAAAGTTGAGGGTCATGGAAATAGACGAAGCTCCTCAATGCAAGGAACTGGTTTAGTGGCTATAATCCTAGATACGTTTATGACAACAACTGCCAGGGCTGTGCAATACGCGGCAGTGCTCTGGTCTCTTGTGCACTGGTACACTGAGTGGGAACTGGCACCGCTGAATCATTAAGGCCCCTGGACAGCGCAAATTGTCATGCTTGCCTACTAACGGACACTTTGACAGTTCAGCACCCTGGAATTACTGCCATAATGGTCATCAAAGCAAACCCATGGCTGCCGAGTCCATTCTGATGTACAGTGACAGTTATATATGGGTTTGGGACTGTAAATCTTAATCAGAGCAGATAGACGCGTCTTTCTCCCTGGAAAGGCTGGTGCGTTTGGAATGCTGAGCACTCTTAGCAGGCAGAGCTCCTTTCCTTAGACTGCAGTGTCCACGTCCTGGGGAACATTTATGCTTTGTAAGACAGATGATCTTCAGGAGTCAGACTCATTGACAGTAGGTTTGTTTGTTTGATATGTGTGTGCCTGTGTGATTTGAGTGTTGGCTAACTTATTACCACTAATCAGAGATTTTTGTCTTATTTAGTAATACATGTTTTCAGAGCTACGGATTGCCTTGACCACACATGGTAACTGCCTTTGTTTTTGACAAGTAAAGTCATGTAGGTGAGCGAAAGGCACGGAAGCACATCTGCCCTCTTCTGACTACCCCGGGATGGTGATTCCCTCTGCACACCCAGCCAAGGCTCATTGCCCCATGAGAGAGGTTAGGCAGGCCCTCACCACACATCTTTCCTTCTCCTATTCTGACAGCCACAGTTCCTTCTCTGAAGGGTTCATTGCAATGGCCACTCACCACTCAGAGACAACCCTCCTCATTCTTGGGTTTTATTAGGGATACAGATTACCCACAACACAAGATCTGAAAGCACGGAAGAAATAGCCTCTGGTTCAAGGCTGCATCTAACCTCAATCCACAGCCCAGTTTCTCTCTGATCTTTAGCCTCTGCCTCAGCATCCTTTGGCCCCTGCAAATTCCACAGAGTAGGAGCCCCTCTGTGGCTCAGGCTCACAGTGTCAGATCTGTGGTCTCAGTGCCATCCTCCTCTACTCTGAGCCTCTGGTTCCACTGTGGCATGGCCTCTGCTGCCTCCCCTACTCCCCTACTCTTGAATGTGCTCTGCTGGTGACTCTTCTTTGTCAGTCGGGGGCATTCTCTAGGCACTTGCTTCTGAAATGGCTCTCTTATGCCCAGGAGAATGGCCATCAAATTTTTATCATCAGACATTTTCAACCAAGTTTCCAGCTAGTCCTTGGTGACCCAGGTTGTATGCTATAGGCTTCTGGGACTTTAGAGTCTGTCGTTTCAAGGTTCACAACAGTCTTCACATGCTATACCTGAAAAGGCAAGGTGGAAACCCCTATATATAAGCTGGGGTTTACTTCAAACTCATCTGCAGCAAATTTGAGGAACCTACATATTCCCTTAGACTTAAGGCTGAAATACCCTAAGGTGAGAAGAAGTAGATGGCTGCTATTCTAAGATTATGGAATTGGCAGTTTCTTAAGCAATGGATCTGTGTAAGTCAACAGTTCAAGTATTGTGGTCTATACTTGTATAATTTCCTTTTCTCAATGGTGTTTTAAGTTCTGTACCATTAGATAAATGAATGTCACTCTCAGTGTAATTACCTTATGACCTAGGGAGATAATTTATCATGTTCTCTTTTATAAAGTGAAAACTATGCCTCAGAAATGAACCAAAGACCTAGATAAGTCATAGGAATATTAATGGATTTTGAGTTCACCCTTATTCTAGACTTAAGCTAAGAAAAATTAGTCCTTAGTAGGTGGTCCTGCTTGATGTTCACCTTCACGAAAAGATGACTGAAAATATGGGTTCTATAACAAAGTGTGGAAGAAAGTAGATGGTGCCTGACTATCATACAGGATAGCATCTGGGGCCTTAAAGGGTTGTCTTAAAACAAGCTGTCATCTAAGTGAGACATCAACCACGTCCACATGGTAGAATCACTCTCAGATGTGAGATTAATGTATTTTAAATACAAAAATTCAAATCTGAATGGGGGAATGGTATCAGAGCTTAAATTGTAAATAATTTTAGAAGGTTATGGATGATATTTGAAGCCCCAAATCCATTTCCAGGTCCCCACATGGATTAAGCTTTTGGAAAATCCCCTCTGAGCATAGTAGAGGGAAGTAAACAATCTTACTATGAGAGGAGCATGGCAAGTTTGATTATGGCAATATAGTTAGGTTAAAATGTAGCACTTTCTCATTTGATCTCTCTTTTGACTCATTGTAAAGTAGTTTCCGTTTTAGATAAACAGTTTTATTGGCATATAATTATCACACTGTGCAATTCAATCGTTCAATCATATCAAGAAGTATCATTCAATCATTAGCACACTCAATTCTAGAAAGCTCATTTCCTTTTTGTTGCTTATTGTTTTCAGCTTCCCATTTCCCTCCAGTCTCCCCTGCCACCCTCAATCAACTATTCATCCAGGTACTTCCCCTCTAGATTTACTCTGCTATCTTTTTGAGGTTTCTCTATGTTTTGTCTAGTCATTGTTGTTTTGCCTCCTGTCTGTGTTTTGTATGATTTTCTGTATATGAAATCTAAGCTAGATGGATCAATAGAGGAAGTAACTGGCTTGATAATCACATAGGGTGTGGCAGAGGAGGATGGAGGTAAACGGTAGTGGTAATTGCATATATGTTCTTAATATTATCGAATGGTTACATTGTGTGTTACGTCACGTATATACCAATAAAACTATTTAAAAGAAAAATTATTTTCACATGAACATAAGTATGCTTTGAAGGTTATGTCAAGGGAGGCTGGAAAGAGACAAACAGGAGGAGGAGAGAGAAGATAGGATTACATACCAAACCAAACAAACAAACAAAACCCTCATTGCCACCTAGTTGATGCAAACTCATAGTGACCCTATAAGGCAGGGTAGAACTGGCCCCATGAGTTTCTGAGATCAAAACAATACAAGGCCTTATCTCTCTGCTGCACAACAGCTGGTGGTTTTGAACTGGTGACCTTGTAGTTAGCAGCCCAATGTATAACCACCATGCCACCAGGGCTCCTAGGGCTACAAACAAAAGAGCCTTATTGGGATACAGATATTGTTCTGTTGAACTGGGCTACATGTCAACACATAAAAATAAATACATCAATTCTAAAAACAAAGCAAACATCTCCCACCCCCCAAGGCTTACCTATCATCTTCATTAGTGTTTTGTACACCTAATTTAGATAGTTCCACCCAATCATTTGGTGGGAGTGACAAAGATATGGAGAGAAGACCCATATTAAGAAATTTCATCTCATTACAGTAGGTGACCCATAACTGGGTTTTCAGGGGAACTGACACCAGTAAGTCTCGGTGACTTCTCCTCTCATGTTGTGCTGTAAGTGTAACTACTGATTTGTCTTCCCTGATGAGTTCCTCTGGTAGCACTGTGGTTGTGTGTTTGGCTCTGACCTACATAGTTGGCAGTTGGAAACCATCAGCGACATTCAAGGAGAATGACAGGGTTTTTTATTCCTATAAACAACTACAGTCTCAGGCCCCCAGAGGGGGGGTCACTGTGAGTCAGCGCTGATTCAGTGGCAATGAGACTTTTACTGGATTCCTCTCTCCTTAATGAAGGTGACCAGTCTCTCTCTTTTTCTCTCTCTCTTATGCCTACGACTCGTTCTGATTGTCAGGAAGCACTCAATAAACAGACCCAGTGAAATAAAGTGTGTTGTGTATGGGACACACTGGAACTTCTTTTCAGTTATGAATCGGTTCTCATTGTCTTATATAGGATGACAAGTATCCTCTCTCCTGAATGCTTAATGCATTAAAATAAAAATCAAAACCTCCAGATGGAAGAAAACTCTTCTTGACTCTGGTGGGCACATTAGTCTCCTGGACAAATTCAAGGTCATCTTTGGAAGTGGACACACATACTCCCGTTCATCAGTGTGTATCTTCTGTCCTGAGGGGTCCTTGTGACGTAGACAAGAAAGTGATAGGAGAAGAATGACTCCAATATGGGCATTGCTATGATTGACTGTACATAGTGCTACAGGTGGGTGAAATTGTTGCTTTTGCAGACACAATTCACAGGTGTTTAAAGATATAGTACCCTGGATGCATTTTATTTATGGTATACTGTATTTTCATAAAACAGGAAGCTAAAGCACATTATCACATCATAATGATTCCTTGTTTTAATCTTGCTGTTAACTGTGTTGGGTCAACTAGGTATTGGGTCAACTAGGCAGCTACAAAACCCAGTCAATTCTGTATCATAGCAACCTCCAATGAGATTTCTAAGGTTGTAAACTTTCACCGGAGTGAATCATCTCATCTTTCCCCCCATGGAGTAGCTAGAGAGTTTAAACCAACAACCTCTCAGGCAGCAGTCAGACGCTAGCCTGACAGTGCCATCAGGGTTCCTTCCAGTATCTAACAAGATAGCTGTATTGGCTGCGGTTTTAGAAGACATTGAGCATTTTTTTAAGGTGGGTATATTGTTATCATTTTCATCTTAGAATTTGGCATGAGATACTTGTGACATGATGACAAGACTGACTATCATGCAATGGTTTTGTTATCTAATACAAAATATATTCTCATCAAACATGGAAGAGTGATCTGGTTAGCATCCCTGATTATAAAATAAAATTCAAACCCAAACTTCTGCTGTCGAGTTGATGACCAAAGAGTCTCAACACTCTGCCATGAAGTGACTGGTGGGTTTGAACCATTGGACTGGCAGTTACCAGCCCAATGTATAAAACATAGTCACATCTACATCATGAAATGAGATTTACTGAGAGGCCTGATGGTGTAGATGGTTACATGTTGTGTTGTGATCCACCTGGTTAACAGTTTGAAACTACCAAACACTCTATGGAATAATGATGGGATTTTTCACTTGCAAGCAGAGATTTTCACTTCAAAAGCCACAGATTTTCGGTAGCATTTTACCAATTTTAAGCGCTCTTTTCCCCATGAGAAATGAAAAATGTGCTGTGTATATTTGGCCCAGTAATACCACTTTAGGAGCTCTATTTTACAAAAAGAGGACAATCATGTACAGAAGCTGTGGTAGTGCTGTGGGTTAGGTGTTGAGAAGTTAACCATAAGCTCTCTCCATAAAGAGTGACAACCTGGAAGCCACAGTTTCGGGCTGCCAGGAATCATAGTCAACTTTATGGCAGTAAGTTTGCTATGCACAGACAATAAGTAAATAAATAAAACCACCTTACTGCTGCCGAGTCAATGCCAACTCAGAGTAAGCCTACAGGACAGAATAGAACTCCCCCTGCGGTTCTGTGAGACTCTAAAATATAAAGACAGAAAGACCAGTTTTTCTCCGGAGGAGCAGTTGGTGGTTTCGAACTGCCGATCATGTCAGTAGCAGTCCCAACGGGAACCCACTGCACCACTGGAATTCCTTTGGTTTGCAGAAGCACACATGATTAAGGACGTATCCTGAAGTCTTGAGTTTGTAGCAACAACACAACACAAAACAAAAACACCTTGCAATTATTTTAATTGGCTATGTATGTATAAGGAGAATATTTGAGTAAAATAAGACATTTCCCTCCTTTAGTCCTATATATGTATCGATAAATTTTTAAAGTGAGGTCATACTGTACACATAACTCTCTCTTACTTAAGAAACCTTCTGCGACTCCCTCCAAACTAATATAGATAGCTGTTTAATCATTGTATTGTGAGATAAATACTGTATTTATTTTACTTATAAGAGTGAAATTAGAAGGAAGAAAGCAAACAGATTATTTTTCCTAGTATATCTCTGACTTGTTTAATAAGAATTTAATATATTTATTATTAAAAGTCTATTATCATTGAAGTTAAATATATAAGTGTCTTATCATTGAAGTTAAATTATAATAGTAAATCAAAAAAGTTTATCAAAAAAGGCTAGCTTGATTTCTGACAAGAGAAAAAGACAATAATTTGAAACCAAGTTTCTAAATGTGTTCAGTTTTCAAATTGATTATATTTACTGACAAATTTTAAATATGATTATAAGATCCTTGCCTGTTTTTGTCTTTCATTTTCATAAACTAGATTGAAAAGTGTTTAAAGAGAGCGGTTGTGCCAGGCTTTTATGTAAACTTAATAGCACTAGAACAAACACCTGCTTGCTGTCTTGAGGAGAAAAATGATTGATATATAAATTATAGTATATTTTTAGAGGTCAGTCTCAGTACTTTAAGGTTACATGTTATATGTGTTTGCATCTATAGATGTGTGTAGAGAACATTCTTATAACATATGAACTCAGCAATGTTATAGGAAGGGCGAGGCCAAGCATATACAATGACATGCATCATTGAACAGCTGAAATAAATTTTAATTTACATGATTCTCCTCTAGTCTTTATTTATGTAAATCAAAATGAGCAAATCTTCCAGACCATTGCTGTTACTCATTACTTTGTCTCGATAGTCTTGGGATTTTTCACAATTCAGATGTCATTGTAAAAAGTGATACTGACATACTTTCCCTTGTCAGGCTACCCTTGTGAGACAGGCATTTTAAGTGTTACAAGGAGGTGCTGTTACTATTACAAAGGTTATTATAGAAAAGATAAAAGGACTTGTTTGGGAACAGTAGCTCCATACATGAGAGAAGAATGTTGCACAGTTCCAGCAGCATTGTCCCCAAGTGGAGGGTACATAAATGATCTCAGGCCACCCGATTAGTGCAGATAATGGGGAGAAGCATGCGAAGCCACAGTCCCTCTATGGAGATAAACAGAGGAAGACAGAGGAATCCACAGCACGGGGCACTAAGAGCAGAACAGGGGGCAAAGCTGTCCTGTGACCTGGTTATCTACAGAAGACTGGGACAGCGTCCAGTTACACTGATTCTCTCGTGAAGCAAAATGGCTTCATCATGGAGAGCTAATTTGGTAGAGTTCATGAAGTGTACAGGATTGGATCCTAAGCAACTTGTCCAAATGACCTCCCTTCAGATCATACAACAGCTCAGAAACCTGCCATGCCCCTTAGCAGAAACTCTTAACCTTGCATTTAGGGGCATTTTCTTCTTCTTCCTGAGATGCAGTTTGGACTCTTCAGAATAATTCTAAGTAAACAATGATGATGATGATGACAACAACAATGACATATTGTATCTGAACATATGAGGTTTGTTTGTTTCAGAATTGCAGGACAGAAGTAATAGTTCTTGTTCAACTAGTAGTCCCCAGTCCTTCCCAGCAGATGATACTGTGGTTGGACATCTTTACAATGTTCCAGTGTGACTCTGAGGTATAATTATGCCAAGACCCAGGAGCGATGGAATATATTACCTTCCCAAGAAAGTTCTTCTTTTCACTGCTTTGGCGTTTGCAAAAATGGTCTTCATGCTGAGAGTCCCAGAGTGTGCCTTGCAGAGTAATAAATTACATTACCAACAGCCATTATGACCTCAGTGAGAGATGCAGCCGCCAAGAGCAGCTACATGTTACTGTCAGTTAATTAGTGTTGGTATTCATTAAAAGTGGGAGTGAGGGCCCGGAACTGATCCATTACTCATTGTGAATGGAGTCATGGGGCAGCATAAAAGCTAGCCAAGGAACCACAAAAAGCAAGAAGCAGGAAACAGACTACAGATTCATGAATTGGTTACTTTGTCACAGTGTGTTACTACGTGCACACAAACTCTCTGAAAGCACACGTGTGCTCACATACCCCCCACATGTGCATACATATACCCCCACACACACATACACTTAACCCATACTTGTACCTTCATACATACAATTTCATGAGCTTCGTGGTTCACTCCCGTGTTAAAATTGATGCCTGCAACACTTCTTGTGTATATTTGCTGACCCATTTTCACTCTCATCTTTGGGTCTTAACTTAAAAACTCCAACTTATTTACTATTCAACTCCAATTGAACACAAGATGCTCAAAACACTCCCACCCCAAGCAATTCATGCCAAGCGATGTCTTCTAAAGAATGTGTCAAAGTTCCAAAGTGGACAGCTGCCACTATGTACATTGCTTTGGAAGTATGGAGAATGTAACCCTTTCATTGTATTTCTCCAGTCTAGAGAAATAATTTTGATAGGATGAGAGCCAGGATCTTTCTTTGTCACATAACTAACCTACTTGTGGGATTCCAACATGGATGTCCATGAAGAAAGCAGCTTTTTTTGGGGGGGGGGGGGGGGGAGGGGATTATGTAGCGATTTTCAACTAATTAGAACTCCTGGGTGGGGGGAATGGGGAATACTCACAGCAAAGATAAAATATATGACTTTCTTGCGTTTTATTTTGTCCACGCAATTGCCACATAAGCCATTACTTAAAATAATCAGCACAAATTGCTGTAGCAAATGTCTTAGTCTGGGTTGACCAGAGAAACAAATCCAGAGACACTCACATATGTATAGGAAAGAGCATTATATCAAAGAGTAAATGCCCATCAAGAAATTAGTCCAGATATTAGCTGGTCGGATATTCGCTCCTAAGTCTGACACTAGTCCATAAATCCCCCTTCTGACTCATGCGTGCAATGACGCAGAGCGCAGGGAAATGGCAGGTTCGTGGGTAAAAAGCCTTGTGGGTCGAAGGATGTGGACGTTTCGCAAGGCTGGAGCAGGGCTTTGTCACATGGCTTGCTGAGGTCTCAGTGTGCCTCCACGTGGCTTGTCAGCAGGTCCACTCTCTTGTCAACAGAGAAAGTGTGTGTGACCAGCCTTCCCAGAGAAGAGAGAGCATTTTCCCAGAATTCTTATTAAAAACGCCTCAGCAAACAAGAAGGCATCATTAAGCTGTGTTCTGACTGACAGGCTAGACTCCACCCCTACACCTATTTATCAAGTTGACAAGAAATTATGTAACTATCACAGCATACATTTTTTAAAAAATTAAACACTTTTTTCTTCTTCTTTATTGTAACTTAATGTGTGAAAGAAATGAATACTTCTAACACTTTCAGATAGATGCTTATTTCATTTCTATGTTCATTTTAATTGTTCAATTAGCAATCCTTAAAAAATATTGAGCTACAGTTAACACATCACACAGTTCAGTCGTTCAATCATATTAAGGGTTGTGCAATTATCGCAACAATCAACTTTGGAACCTTGTTTTTCTTCTTGTACCCTCTGAGGTTGGTGCCCCATTTTCTCCACCATCTCTTTTCTTGGTCCCAGGCAACCACCCATCCAGCTACTGTCCTCAAAATTCCAGCCATTCCATTTCCCTATGTAAATAAACATATGAAATAGGGGCAAATAACGACCCAGAAACAACAACCATTAAAAAAATTGCAAAGACCCGTGTCTAATAGAAAGCAGAGAATACATAATATACATCTATGATTTGCAATAGGAATGGTAGCTTACAGCTAACATGAGTAAAGGTAATAAAAAGTGGTCCTTGTCCTCAATGTGTTTAGAGGCAGTATGCTGGAGTCGTCCAATTTTTAATTCTTTCTCACTGTATATTTTCTTTGAGGTCCCTACGTGTGAATCCAACTGTGTCCTTCCATATCATCACTTGGGTATCTTAAGACCATTCAGGCTCAATATTAAAAAAGCACCCCAATTTTACATATTTATTTATATACACACATACCCTAATTTTCTGTCATGATCTTTCACCACGAAGGTTGCCACCATCCATCCAAAGATACATGAGTTAAAAATCTAGATTTCAACTCTTTCCTCCAAACAATCCCCTTTTATCTAACAAAAAAAATCATTCTTCATTTTGCCCTCTAAATATCCCTGAAGACTCTTCAGCCTTTCTCTGTCTCCTTCACTACCACTTCCATCTGAGCTACTGGTTTCTTCACAAAGAGTGATGGGAATGCTGCAGTGGGTTATGGATTGTGCTGCTAAATGCAAAGCCAATGGTTCAAAACTATCAGTTGCTCTCTGGGAGAAAGATGACACTCTATGCTCTAGTAACTAAATCCAATGTCCGGTAGGGACATTCCGAGTTGGAAATGATTCAGTGAGGCCAGGGAGTGAGGCACTGTCTTTCCTCTAGACCATAGGTCCCCACGCTTATTTGGCCTCTTTTCAGGATGGCTGGTGGCATAGTGGTTATGGGTTGGGATGCTAACCTGAACGTCAGCAGTTTGGAATCACCAGCCACTCCTTGAGAGAAAAATGGGATTTCCAACGCCCCTAAAGAGTTACAGTCTGATAACTCACAGGGGGCAGTTCTACAGTTCTACCCTGTCCTCCTGGGGTGTTATGGATTGGCAATGGCTTGATGACAGTGAATGAGAAAACTAAACTCTTCAGAGAAAAAAAAATACTCAAAACTCTGTCCTTCCCCCCTACCAGCAATTAAAAACACTTGTACTATAGCCTGTAATTTAAGACAAAGTGTAGGATGGTTCCAGCCCCACATAGGGGGCAGTCTAATCCACTTTAGGAAAAGCCAGACTACTGAAGAACGCTCCCAAGACAGTAGCAGCAAAAGTGTCAGTACCAGATACTTCAGCCTCTTCTTTATACTACTAAAGAGTTTGCATGTTTTTACTTGGAATTGTGATTTGTATCCAAGTTAACAGAGCAAATAAGTTTCCATTCATCAATTCATGCACATGTTATTTTGTGCTATTGATTACCATCCTGATAATGTAATGCTTATCACTTCTTCCCTGTGTTTACTACTTGGATTCCTCCTTCTTTCCTATCCCTTCCTCCCGTCTGAGGTTGGCCCCAGAATAAGTGTTCACTTTTGCTCTCTTTCTTCTGATTGTCCCATGGTGATGGTTCGCCTCAGGGGCTGCTCTGTCTTTAGCTGAAATTGACTGAGGAGGGGGATTTCAAGACCAGTGCTGAAGGGTTCAAAAGCATAGCCTTGGAAATTCCATGCATTTCTATCAGACTAGTAGGCTTAGTCATTTTAATTATTGTTTTTTGTTTGTTTGTTTCACATTTCTCTCCCAGTCTTCCCGAGACACCTGTTGTGTTAGTCCAGGTAGACTAGAGAAACAAGTTCATAAACACGCATATGTATATAAGGGAAAGGTTTATATATAAGAAAAATGGAACATTGAGAAAGCATCCCAAATCAGTCCAGTCCAAGGTCATAAGCCTGATATTAGCCCATATGTCCAAACCAATCTATGAAGTCTCCTTCTGACTCATGAAGCACATGCAATGACACCAGGACAGTGGCTGCAGAGTCTTGTGTATCCAGTGGTGGTAGAAGCACCCTGGCACTGGCAGGGACCTTCCTGTGGCCTCTCAAGTATCTAGGCAATAGCAGGAGTCTCTATGTGGCTTCTCCAGCCTAGAGGTTTGTTTCCATCAGGATAAGCCCATGTGGTTTTTCCTTTGGCTCCTCCAGTCTCCAGGATCTATCAGCACGATGTCATCTCATCTTTTCAGTAGTTCATCTCCAAGGAACTGAATCAAGTCTCTCTTCTCCAATTGGGAAATACCACGAGGCTTGTCGGATTCTCAGGAGAAAGCCATGCCCACACAGAATCTTCATTGGCTATCTCCAGATTGACAGGCTAGTCTACACTCCTACACTTCCAATCATGAAATTGACATCAAGTATATGACCGCCACACCTGTTGTGATTCAGTTCAGAAATGGTCGCCAATGGGCACTGATGCCATCTAGTTTGTCCAGTCTTGGGGTCACTGAGGTGGTGACTGACTGCACTCATTGTTTCTTTAAGTTTGGGTTTTTGTTGTTGTTTTTCTCTTTCTTTGTTGTGAAACAGGAGAGACCCAAGCCTATGCCTGACACCTTACATGGCCTCTTATGTAGATTGCAACTTCAGCAAAGGAATCATAATCTATATGTAAGCAATAATAAATAATCCTCCTTCAATGAGCATAACTAAATTTAGGTCTCAGACCACTCAGAGACTGTCATTCCCTAAGTAGCAAATGTTCTTCACATTAGCAGGAGGGTAGAGCACCACATTTTTGTTCTGGTTAGGGACATGTTGCTGTTTTTCTTTTTAGATTTCACATCTATCAGGTAAGTGATAAATTTAAGACACCCGAAACTAATAATGTATGTCTGGGAGTCTGGCTCATATAGATCCAACAACCTGTGGACATATCGTGTTGACAATGCGAGGCACCAGACACGGCTTGGCATCCCACCCGCTTGGCACTGCCAATGGCTGTGGTCAGCACCAGGTACAAACACACTGGGCTCCTACCCTCTGTGGTCTACGATGAAAATCTCTCCTCCACACAGGATTCTGCCAGATAAGTACCACTTGTCATTCAGGATCCAACTCAAACAGCCCTTTTTTTTCAGGAAAGATTTTCCCCTGATCTCTAAGTACAGAAGAGTGCTGCTGTTCCTATGCTTATCATTCGCTCTGTTACCCCACAGTGCTGAAGCGTCACTACGCTCTGCTAGGTCCCCCGGCTGCCTCCTGGGACACCGCAGGTGTGTTTCTAGAAGCGGGTGATGGAGCCGGTGGAGAGGGGTCACAACGAGCAAATGAACATGAAATCGTGTTTCTGGTTGGTAATTTTTGTAGCTTTACTCCAAATCAGTATGGTTAAACCGTCGAGACATCTCTGAACGACACGGTGTTTGCAAACTCAGAAAACAGGAGGTATCGAAGAGATTAAAAAACAAAACAGTTCAAGCTGGTGGTACAATCCAGGCCTTGTGGGGGCGGGGGATGGCAGGGTGGGGTAGGGGGGTGCAGTAACTGATGAGTGCGCTTCAGGGTCAGGATCCAGCATGCTCGCTTGGGGTAGCAGAGACTGGCATCAAAACATTCATCAAAACCCAGGCGGCATTCCATCTCCAGCGCGCAAGAGCAGGACTGCACCGAATTACATCTTTATGCCATTAGACATCTAATGCACAGCCACCAAGGCTTTCAGCTCTCCCTGGGGACCCCGTGGGAGGAATTTCTGCCTTGAGCCGGCAACTCAGACCTGATGTCTGTCAGGCAGGAGCGGCGGTGCAAGCTTCAGGGAGGGCTTCCGTTGTCAAAACAATAATAGCTGTAATTTTCTCTCCCTCTATTTACAGGAAACAAACTCTTCCTTCCTGTCCTCTGCCTGTAGCAGAAAATAGACAAGTCAAGCAGATGTCCAGGGCCAGCGGAGGAGGACCCCGAGCGGCAGCTTCCTTGGAGAGAAAACAAGAGCCCAGAAAGCCTTGGGGTGCGGGCGGGGGGAGGCGGACGGAGTCCGGTGGTGGGGGGAGGTCGTGGATCCTGATCCTGGGACTCACCCCAACCCGACCCTCTTCTCTCCCTCCCGCTCCCTGTGTGCCTTCCCCACGACTCTGAGACGCATGGACTAAGTATGAGCAGGGAACTCTCCAGCCGTCACAGTATTTTTAAACTCCAGCGGCCCCCTGTTTTTAGACGCACGTGACGTCAATACATTAGATCCAGAGAATTTCTCATGGGAATCCAGGGCGCTTCCCTGCACGGGCCATCGCTCTGATTGTTCGCCCTGGTTGAGAGGGGGGCGGGGGAAGGGCCCTCGTGCACAGTGGTCGCACCTTGGACTCCTCACCGCCAGGTCAGCGATTCGAAACCACCAGCTGTTCGGTGGGACAAAGATGAGGCTTTCTTCTTCGCCCACTGGTGTCAGCCTCGAAAACCCACTCTCCTGCTTGATGCCTGTCCCGGGGAGTCAGAACAGACTGTAGAACGGGGACTTGTTTGTGTTTAGTTTGTGAACACAGGCCTTGAAGTTTCATTCATAAAAGACAGAGAAGCAGCAGACCCTGCGAGTACCCTGGGATGGACCTGGGGACTGTGGCCACCATGCATGCCCCTCCAGGCGACGCGCTGCTGGGTCTGTGGACACGTGCAGTTTGTCCATCTGGCCTGGCTTGGCATTGAGGTGAGCTGCTGGGTGTTTTCGTGAATATCCGGGGAGCTTGGCAAGGGATGCTGACTCATGGCCACTGAGTCATTTCCAACTCATAGTGATCCCATGCAGGACTTTGAAAGCTGTAGATCTTAAGCCAGTAGCTTTCTCTTTTTCTCCTGGGGTGGCTGGTAGGTTTGAACCACTGACCCCACACTTAGTTATCCAACAGCATCATCAAGGCTTAAAAAAATGATCTAAGGAAAGGAATTCTGGTGGCACCAGGTCCACTGTGGCCTGCTGGCTGAAAGGTGGCCTGTTGGAAACCATCAGTCACTCATCTGGAGAAAGACCAGGCTTCCTGTTCCCGTGAAGCCCTACAGCCCCAGAAACCTACAGGGGCAGGTCTACCTTGTTTTACAAGGTCTCTATGATGGAGAGTTTACGTTTGAGATTGGAGCAAGGTGGAAGGAGTTCACAAACTACCCTAAAAGCCCTGTTTAGTTTCTCAGGTCATCTATCCTCAAATACCATAAGGTGTATGACCTCATAAATCAGTCATTCTTTTCTCACAGCTCCGGAAAGTGTGGGCGGAAATGCAGGTCACTGGCACCAATGAGTCTTTCTGGAGGCTTTGCCAATTGCATAGCATCTCTCTTCCTCCAATAGATTGCTCTCTCTCTCTCTCACTAAATTAAACGCTTGGGGGGGGGGGCTCTTATATCTCTAATCACAATCCATGTAATCACCCAATTGTGTCAAGCACATTTGTACATAGGGCTGCCACCATCATTTTCAAAGCATTTTTTCTATTTGAACCTTTTGTATCAGCTCCTAAGTTTTCTCTTCTTCCCCTCCCCTCCCTCCCTCATGAACCCTTGATAAGTTATAGATTATTATTTTCATATCTGAATTCATCCTCTGTCACCCTTCACCCACTTTTCTGTTGTTTGTCCCACTGGGAGGGGGCTATATGTTTATCCTTGTGAATGATTCTTGCTCTCTTCTCCCACCTTCCCCTTATCCTCCTGGTTCTGTCTATTCTCATTGTTATCCGTGAGGGGTTTATCAATCCTAATTCCCTGTGTTGCAGGCTCTTATCTGTAACAGTATAGTAAAGGTGAAACATACAACTTTTCTCTAGTTTCTTAATGTTTCCTTACCCCTATTATCATCACCTCAATTCTACCTTACAAATCGGATTAGACTGTTCTCTTTTTATAAGACATCTCTCAGAAGTTATTTGAAAAAGCACCCCCCTCCCCATCCCACCTCTATTGCTCAGTGATGGTCAGATAGTTAAAGATGTATTTTCCTTCTTCAAACAAGGTCACAGGCACAGGACCTTTGATTTCCAGCATATTGCTTTGGGGTGATACAATTTAAACCATAACATCCTTCATTGTTATGGTCATCAATGCTATTGTCTTTGCTCATTACCCATCTCTCCTCAGAATATAAGGAGCAGAGATGGCACCACAAGAAGTGTCCCCATAATCTCATTCTGTTATGAATTCTAGCCAGGAGAAGCTCTGCTATCTAGGGAATCACAGAATAGAGTAGTTGAATCCACTGCTGTAAAGATAATGGTCTTGGAAATTCTAGGAGGCGGTTGTATTCTGTCCTATAGGATCATTATGAGTTAGAATGGCAATGAGGTTTTTAACTTTGTAGCAGATTCTGTTACAGGCAGAGGCATCTTGGTAAACCAGCACCTGAAGTTATGGAACCTGACAAGGGAGGAGAGAAGGGAGCACAGTTAGCTCTCCTGAACCAGTATGAGCTGCCTCCGGCACATTCCCATTTGTAAGTATTAGGTTGTGGTATCTCTTTTAAATATCAACACACGTTAATTACTCTGTGGGTTGATATTGCAATTATTCAACCTTATATATGTGACATCACAGAGGCATGGAGAAATTATGCTACTTGTCCAAGATGAGAGAACCAGTAAGCAAAGGAGTTAGGGAGCCTAATGGCAGAATACACACACACACACACACACACACACACACCACCCTCAATGCAGACTGCAGAAAGCAGTGTGGGTGCTCAGCAAAGGATTTCTGACAAGTTCTGATTCCATATCTATGTCTCTACACAAGCAGACCATTTGATATGATCTGCATAAAGTCATTTTACCTAGACCCTGGTAGATGGTTGTGCAGGACTGAATCACACTGATTCCCAAACCTGTGACAGACATTAATTGTAACAATGGTATTTTTCCCCATCACAATTGTTTTCAATAAGTATATTACTCCTTAAAGTATTGTAATAGGGTTCCACTAAAGAAATGTAACTAACTAATCATGTATCTTTTCATAGTTAGTTATTAGTGCAAGTCATATATATATATATATGCCTTTTGAACACATATTGAAATATATATATTTATTACTGATTGATGGACTGGATAAATGAGAAACAAATTCATTCATTGCTTCCAGAAACAGTTATTGATAAACTAACAAAAATTTTACATCAAAATATGACTTTGGGGGAAATGTCACAAATCAGTGTCAGATATCATGAAATCATGAATGACTTTACCTTTTGTCTGTGGCCTATGGACCATCTCTGAGGGCTGTCCCCAGACACAAACACCAAGAACACTCTCAGCAATAGTAATAGTAGGGCAAGGTGTCACCAGTGACACTGAAGGTCAGTAGTCCTTTTGGTGTATAAATATTGTTATAGGAGGTTTTTGTTTTATGGTTTTTAGATTCATCATGCTACTTTGTAATCACAGCTGGAATGCCATTGCAACAGGCCAGATCAACCACTAGACTACTTGATGTGAGCCAGTTAAGATCATTTTACCAAGAGAGTTTCCTATGGTTGTATTAGCCCGAATCAGACTGACTCCATAGTCAAACCTCATTCACAGACATTAATTAGAGCAATGCTTACCATGGGTACAGAAGCATTTGAAACCCCACCCTGCATCTCTGATGACTTCTGCGGTACATGATCAAGTTTATTGACCACTCGATTTTACCAGTTGGTGCTGTTACCATCCCATCCATGTGTTCCATGTGAAGGATCAAGCACAGCCAGGCCCAATCGCTTGCCAAGGTCACACAGCTGAGACGTGGCAGATAGGGGATTTTGTCCGAGACCATGTGATTCCATAGTTGGCTCTCTTTATTTTTTTTGATATGTGAACAGTGTGGAAATCACATTGTAAATTTAGGCATGTTCCCAACTGTGTGTAAAATAGCTTCAATTATTAGCATTAAACCAATACTGACTGTGGGGTCAAGGTCCAAATCCCAAGTGAAAAATAAAGAAAAAGAGATTTTACTCAGACAATCCAAAAATAGACACAACATAACAAAGCAAAATAGCCAAGAATATGCAAAAAAAAAAAATCAAAGCTCAGACACTGGTATTGACTCCATTCCAATGGGTGGTCATCTGTACATGACTGAAGCAGATAGCCACATCTTTCTTTCACAGACCAACTGAGGGGGGTCCAAACCTTTTGCACCATCCATTTGTTACTTTATCTAGTAACAAAACACCTATACCAAAGTCACCCCCATTTTGCTGATAATAGAAAATAATTAAGATCTTCAGACAATATTTCAACCAGATTGAATGCCTGCTCTGTGCGATTCCTAACTACAGTAACATGCCAGTTCAAGCCCAGGAGCCACATTAAGTTGCCAGGTTGGGGTCTACGAGGGACCATCTGTTAGTGAGTCCGTGGAGGGAGTGATTTGATTGGGACACTAAGCACATTGACTCTATAGGTTTCGATGCCAGATCTTTTGTCCAGCCCAAACTCCTTGGCTTGATCCACACCCTCTGGAAGGATATTAACAAAAGGCTTACAGGAGAATTGATACTCTATTTGTTGAGGTTACATTTACGCTCTGGTAATCCTCTCTGTTCGCGTCTTTAACTCATAAGGTCACGTTATCAAACATTTTATTTCCATAAAAGAAAAGCCATGACAACTCTATAATTGGACATTTGAGGAACGTTATCTATTCAGCTGACTTTCTCCATATGCTCTTACTATAATCTCTGCTTCAGAAGCATGCCATCCGGCAGAGATGCTGGTAGAGGCGCTCAGACATATTTCAAATAGAATTATCTTCATTCCTTTTCCTTTCAATGCACCATGAGAAAACTGAGCTCCCAAATGCTCCTCTTGGGTATGCCTTGACAAAGAGCATTCTTGTTTCTCTGCAGCCAAGAGGCCTGTGAGAAAGGGCAAGAAGAGCCTGCTCTATTTTCAGGAGAAGCACTCTACTGCAAGAATGGGTTTTCTCATGACTGTCAGCTTACAAGGGAATTCCATGGGTCAAGCCTATACTTAAATCAATCACATGCCTATGTGGGAAAAATCCCAGCTTATCAAAATTTCCAGTAGAAAAACATTAGCCTGGACTCTTTCACATACTTTCAGGTATTCAAATTATTTCAAAATATATTTTAAGGTTATATCTGCAAAATATCCTGACCCTTAAGGGGAAACCAATTGCATGTCTTTCTAAATTCCCAACACAACAGCGTTTCTACCTGCATGCTTTTAGATCCAGGCTGGACACATGCTCCTGCAGTACAGGAATATGCTATGACTGAGTTTGCATTTGGTTTTTTACTTACTTGCTTAAACTCTGATCTAAATGTATTGGGGAAAAGGGGGAATTAACTGGCTTGTTTATAACCAAGTTATGCACCTCTCAATAACTAACTAATTCATAACAACCATATGTCTTAATTAGGGTCCAATTTCCCAGTACTGTTTTAGCGCCCCCTTTTCCCCTACTGGAATCTGTTGCTCTGGAAGAATCTGCTAAGCCCTAGGCACCAAACATGCCACTTATCATCTGATCTCTCTGGTTTCCCTAGATCTAGACAGCTGCTCCTAACTTCCCCTGTGGAAATAGTAAATTAGTCATCACCACTTAATTAAAAGGCCGATTCAGACCATGAGCTACAAGCACACACTCTTGTTTTCATTCCTGCTCATGTTTTTATAGTCACTGATATTGTCAAATTTTCAGGTATTTTAGCCACAATATTGTGATAATTAGTTTAAATCTATAGCAGTAAATGTTACTGAAAATTAAGTAGCAATGAGAGGAAAATAATAAGAAAAAATTTTCCGATCTCTTACTAACAATGCTGCAACAAACAGTACTGCTAATTCAATGAAGATTTTATAAAAGCCATTTTTCTGTTCTAATGTATATTATCTGAAAAATCTGTAACCAGGAAAGAAATTTTCTTGGAGGTCCACAGTGTAGACCCTATGCTACACTGTGATCTATGCTAACCTTTACCTCATTGACCTGAACTTCATCACACAGCCATACAAGAGATATTACAGTTTTTGAGCTGAACATGTTCACATTTCAAAGAAAAAGTCAGAGAACTAATTTTTTAAACCAATTACTTATGTCTTGAATGGAGGCAAGGATCGCAAGAGTTTGACTCTGATAGAAGGAGCCTACGGTCAGAAGAGAAGAGAAGCTGGTAAAGGACATTATGGCTGGGGAAGTGAAGGGGAAGCGAAAAAGAAGGAGACCCCTTTCCCATGGGAGAGATTGATACAATGACTGCAACGATGGGCTCAAACATGATCCCACCTGTGGGATGGTGCACGACCAGGTAGTGTTTAATTCTGTTGTAAACAAAGCAGAACAGCGAGGCGAGCAGAGCAAGAAAGCCCCTGTGGAAAAACCAAAAGTAGGCTTTGGGGCCAGGGCATGGCACCTCATCAGACTCCACCAGAAAACACACCTACAGGTAAACAAACAGACCTTGAACTATTTGCAGGCTTTTCTTTTTGTGTGTCATTGGTTTTTTTTATTGTTGTTTGTTTGTTTTGTTGCTTTGTTAGCTCTGGCTTGTTATTATGCATATTATTTTCTCTGCAGATGTATCCAGAGATAAGCTGGATAAACAATTTGGAGGAGAAAAGAACAGGATCCATGATTCCAGAGAGGACTTGGGAGAGGGGGAGGTGGAGGAAAGGATGTGGTGTTAATAAACCCAGGGATAAGAGAACAACAAGCAATTCAAAATCAGTGGTGAGGAGGGTATAAGAGGTCTAGGATGTCATTGTGAATGGGAGGCAGTATAGATTGGGCACCCAAAGCCCATCTATGGGCAACTGACATCCCCTTACAGAAGGGTGACAGGGAGGAGACAAGCCAGTCAGGGTGCAGTCTCGCAAAGATGAAGCATACAACTTTCCTATAGTTCTTAAATTTTTCTTCACCCCACTCCACCCTACTATCATGATCCCAATTCAACCTTACAAATCCCACTAGACCAGAAGATGTACACTGGTACAGATAAGAACTGGAAATACAGGGAATCCAGGATAGATGATCCCTTCAGGACCAGTAGTGAGACTGGTGATACCAGGAGTGTGGATGGAAGGTTTGATAGAAAGGGGGAACCGATCACAAGGGTCTACATTTAGCTTCTTCCCTGGGGGAATAAACAACCGAAAAGTGGATGAAGGGAAACATCGAACATTGTAAAGATATGACCAAATAATAATAATTTATAAATTATCAAGGGTTCATGAAGGAGGGGGTAGTGGAGAGGGAGGGGAAAAATGAGCAACTGACACCAAGGGCTCAAGTAGAAAGCAAATGTTTTGAAAATGTACAGATGCACTAGACACAATAGATATATGGATTGTGATAAGTTGTATGAGCCCCCACTAAAATGATTTTTTAAAAGTCAACAAAAAATAAAGTCACCAACAGTTGAACTGCAGTGAAGGTATTTAACAATGGTTTCCAATAGTCCACAAGGATTGACTTTGAATCCAAGTAGAACAAAATCACTGAAAACTTCAACTTTTTCTTCGTCTATAACGGTGTCCTTCATTGGTCAAGTTCAAGGGATTTGGGTTTTCTTTAGAAGGAATTGGAATCTATACTGAAGGCTACAGCCTTGCTATTCATCAGGAAGCACCTCTTGTACTATGCTTTCAACGAGCAAGGGTCTTACCTGCATAGTATAAGCAGTTAATAAGTCTTTCTGTCACCTTGATGGCAACCAATTCTACTTGGTATAGTAACCCTGTGTTTTCCTTTTATTTTCCATTAATGTTTCTTGTATCATTCGTTATTTTGTCCATAGAGTTCTTCAATATTGCCACTCATGTCTTGAATATTTTTTTCAGTTCTGAACTTGAAATATAAAATGCTCCTACTTTGTTTTTCTAACTAAGTCTTTGTGTATCTTGCTATAAAAATTTACTTTTCATTATAATAATTTGCTTTTTCTTCTCAGGCTACCCTTTGACATTTTTAATCCAATTAGTTTGTCTTCATCACTGTACATTCAAGAGAAAATTTCAGTTTCTTTTGACATTCATTTTAGTCCTTTCTTTCCTGTCTTTTTAATGACCTTGTGCTTTCTGCTTATATGATGTTCTTAAAGTCTTCCCATAACTCATTTCATCTTTATGTTCAATGCATTAAATATAACACTTCTAGTTTTCAACTGCTCGCCTCCTTCGTTTCTTCCAACTTTCACATTCCTGTTACCAGTGATCATCACTGCATCTTGATGGAAGGCTAGGTCACTGTCAGACTGAAGAAATTGGTAAAATTATTCCTTATTTACTTCATTGGCTTTAGTAGTTGGGATGTAAATTTGTATAGCAGTTACATCAGTTGGGTGTCATTGTCATGGCTAGGTAACACTATGTCAGTTCCCATGCAGTGAACCTGTGTACAACAGAATGAAAGAATGTCTGCTCCTGCTCCATCCTTACAGTTGCGGTGATGCTTGAGCCTATAGTTGAAACCACCATGTCAATCAATCTCCTTGAAGATCTTCCTCTTTTTCCTGACTTTCTACTTTTCCAAGCATGGTGTCTTTTTCTAGGGACAGACCTCTTCTGATAACATGCTCAAAGTGCATGGGATGGAATCCTTTTGTCTTCAGTTCTAAGGAACATTTTTGCTTTACTGGTATTCCTTTTAGCCCTACAGATATTATCTTTTTACAGATAGTTTTATACTTCAAGGCATATCTTTGAATTGTTCTCTTTGATGATGAATGCCATACCGTTCCTCTTGAATTTGTTTTCAGCATAGTGAAGGATATGCCTATCTGATTAAAAATGGAGACTACCAGTGCATTTCAACTCAGGAATGCCTAGAATATCAATCTGTATGTGTTCCACTTCATTCTTTACAACTTCTCATTTTTCTAGGTTTATACTTCATACATTTCATGTTCTGATTATTGATGTTTGTTTGTATCTGTTTCTCCTCATTTTGGCTTGCTCTTTATCAGCATATTTGAGCACCCCAAACTTAGCTTCCTCCACATGATGAATGTTGACTCTCCTTAGAGGAGGCCACTCTTATCTAGTTAGAGTTTTAGAGCCTTCCAGTCAGAAAAGCTCATTTTCTGGCACAATATGAGACAATGTCCCAGGACATCCATAACATTCTCAGTGGTTATCACTCAGAAGTTCCTTCTTCATATACTGTTCTTAATCTGGATGCTTTACTGAAATAATTCACCATGGGTGATCCTGGTGATATTTGAAATACTAGTGGCATACCTAACCGTAAGCATCATACCAACATGTAAGCCCCCACAGTACAACAAACTGACAGACAAATGATGGAGTTTCTGCCACAGATTAAAAATAAACCTACAATAGGAGGTGAGCAAAATAAAAATTGTAAGTAGAAGATTTCCTAGCAATTTTGCTGTACAGATTAGAGAAATGCAGTCACTGAAAGAGCATGTGATCCAACTAACAATGCTTCATTAATAAACTAGTGCTATGTGATGGTGTGCCTGCATGTGATGGGGCCTGTTCATGTAACCTTTCTAGGAAGAATAGCATGTATATTGTCTGGGTGAGATACACACTCTAGGCCACTCTTTCTCAACCTTCCTCATAGCACGACCCTTTCACACAGTTCCTCATGTTGTGGTGACAACCCCTCCAACCATTACATTATTTTCTTTGCTACTTCATAACTGTAATTTTGCTACTGCTATGAATCATAATATAAATATCTGATATTCAGGTTGTATTTTTTTCATTCCCTCCCTTTTTGTGCAGGTTGTATTTTCACTGTTACAAATTGAACTTAATTAAAGCATAGCAATTAATCACTAAATCAATATATAATTAAATATTGTGAAATATTTGTGTTTTTTTTGGATGAGCTTAGGGGTTGTGACCCACAGGTTGAGAGCCACATCTCTAGGCGCTCCTTCCTCTGGGATGGGCCACACTCTGCTTCAAGTGCTTTTCGTGTACGCTCATTCCCAGACCTCTGAGTATCACTCAGGACTCGTCCTCTTCTGAGTGAGTGACAGGTTAAGTTCCCACTTTCCACTGTGCTTATCCATACTAGTAGAACTTTGATTATGTACTTCGTTAGAGGAATCTATCATTCTCTTAAAGGTATGAAGGAGAGCAGCCAATTATGAGATGTAGCCCTGGGCAGACCTCACACACGCCAACTTATCCTGATGTTGGACCCAGTTGCAAATATGAAAGTCATCCTTCTAGAAATTGTTCTTCAAAATATAGAGCATGGCTATGACTTTAAGGAAATTTTGCTGAGATATCCACTCACGTTGACTACATGCTTTCAAGGTGAACAGGACATGGTTACAGAGAGGGAATTCTTTCCTGTATTGATGAGTGTTAGTATCTTTATCTCCAGGGACACCCAGAGTCTCACACGGCTCCTGTATTGGTCTGGACGGCTCTTGCATCCGTTTCTGACCTTTTGTATTCTTAGCACTTCCTTTTTTCTCATCCTCCCAGCGGCAAGGGCAGCATATTGGTGGGGCTTTGGGAAGCTCACCCTGACAGGAAGGGCGCGCCCACACAGTCATTGATTTGTTTCTGGACAAACACATAGAGAGAACACCATAGAATGAGTCTGGCATCCTCACAGCTGTGTACATTCTGTGTCAGAGTCGGCTGGTGGCCCAGGCATGGTTTCAGAAGGAAGCTGCCTTGTCAGCTCTGAGGAAATGGTGTCAAACAAATATGCTGCTCCCAGACCTCCGGGTCACCACACAGGGTCAGGTCGTGGCTCCAACAGCTAATTCTTCTGCCCCTTCTTGCCATTGTTTGGCAAGATTAATGGCAACAGCAGGTGAGAGATGCAGCCATGGAGATTAGGGGGAGGGTTTGCTGACAAGAAGCATGTGAGAGCAACTGGAGTACCTACCTTTTCATCCGGTTGGCACAAATTAATTAACTTCCTCCTCTGAGCTAAAAGTAGGTCATGAGGGACAAAATTATCAACCCAGGAAAGAAATGATGTTTATAGTGTCTGAATCTCTTACCAAAACAGATGAAAGGAGAGATTGCTTTTACTATCTTTGGTAACCTGTGAGCTTCCTTGTCCTCTGTGTATTTTGCTCATTCTTCTGGAAGCAGCAGAACCTAGTTGGATATTGTGCATGGAAGTTGTCCCATATGTTGTGCTTACAAAGCAGAACTCTTCCATTCTGGTGTTTTCCTAGTGCCTCTCTTCTCTCTTATTCTGCCCCCCGCCCCCGAGAGCTTCAAGAAGCGAAAATTGACATGTCATTTACATATTATGGTTTCACTTATGTGATGGGTATGATTAACTGGACCTTGGTAGATTTAGTGAACTTTGTCCCATCATGGCAACGCAATTGTAGAACTTCCATCTCTTCCAAAAGAGCCCTCTGCTTGTTTGTAACCCTTCTGCACTCATGGGCTTTTGGTCCCTATGGTTTTGTTTGGGCTGGACAGTTCACAGAGATAACCAGATGGTGTTGGGTTCTTATGGGTCTGGATTCTTTGACTTAGCATCATATGTTTCGAGTTCATTTGTGCAGCCATTTGTATCAGGACTTCCTGACTTTTCATCACTGCACTTTAGTGATCATGAAAAGTGCGGCTTTGAATAGTCACACACAGGAAATTATGGGGACAGCTGCTTTCCTTTCTCTCAGGTGGGTCTCTAGGAGTGAATTGCTTGGTCTTGGCATTATGACAAACCTGTTTGCCAAAGTGGCTACGTAATTTTACCTTCCCACTAGCAACGTAGGAGTGTTCTAGTTTCTCCACAGGCTCCCAAGGTTCCCATTCAGCTCTTCTCTTTTTGTACGGCATTCTTCGTTACAGAATTTAGACTTGGGGAATTGTATTCTTGGTTGATAAGATCTTACCTTGTTCCATAGATCTAGAAGGAGACTTGTAAGACAAAGTTTTCAAGCAAAAGTCAAGGAGAAAGTGATGAGTGAAATGATACATTTTAAGAGAGAAATACTGTTTTTAAAACAGTATTTACATAGATGGAGATGTGACTGTGAGGACACCCTTTCTAAGGAGGATTTGGTATTGCTTATTTCTTCAGTGAAACGAAAGCAATCCAATGTGCTTTAGAATATTTTCCTTCGCCTTGACTCTCAACCTCATTCTTTTTTGCTCACACTCTCTTCTCTAGCCTTTCTACCCGAATGGACCTCTGAGCATATTGTTCTTGCTCAGCACTAGCCAGGAGGATTACTCCCAATGAACAACTCATAGTTTATAGTTTTCTGAAAAGGAAAGAGAAGGAGGAATAAAAGGAAAGGGAGAGAGAGGCAGAGAAAAGGAGAATTCCAGGCTTTATATTTGGGACTCTCAGGACATCTCTGTGTAGAGGTAAGATGTAGAGTATTCCCATCCTCTGGCTTGTTACCCAAGAACATCATGTTTTCTCTGTACTAGTTATAGTCAGTGCATGTGGTCACCACCTCATGATCCCCTATGCTGAGAACACATTTCTGAGATCTGCTCCCCTCTATAGAGGCAGTAGACAAGACCTTCAGTGCAATGTAAACCCATCCCAAGTGAATTGGTTTAAAAGAAAAGCTGGCTAAATGTATCAAATAGCCAAATTCACCAGGTAAAGGCTAAGCACTTCCCTAAGAAACAAAGGGTTATAAGTTAGAAATGACTTAGAGGCTCGCTCTTCTTTTGAAAGGTCACTACCTTTTACAGATCAGTGCTTCTTGAGCTATGAAAGTGGCCAGGAGCTGGAGTCTACTTGATGACAAGTGACAACAGTAGCAATATAATTTAGCCTCATTGAATCAAGTTTCATTCCAGCACATTCTAACAAAAAAAAAAGGTTAAGGCATTTAATGGAGTTAATGCATCTTAGTTAATGCATAATACGTTGTACTTTTCTAGGGTTGTTTTCTTTATCTAATTTGGCAATATTAAGAAAATCACTGTATGTGGGGTCATGGTCTTACCAGAAAATGCAGTCAATAGGCATAATAGTTCCTAAAATTGTTGTTCTCCCTTTTACTAGAGTGGTGAGCTTATGCGTGGCCCTCAGAGATACAACTGTTGGTTTTTATTGGTCTGGGCCAAAAGAGAAAGAAAAAATTCCAAGAATTGGAGAGGAAATTGAACTTCAAGATTAATTGTCCACCGCAACCATTGTCTCCTCCATTTTAAGACCTAGATGATCCTCAGCTAGCAACTACTCACAGTGCTGGTTAGAAATACAATGTATGGACCTTGATAAAGAGAAAAGAATACAGAATTTAAATTTTTAAAGAATCTAGACTTACTGGATTTATAAAGACTGGAGGAGCTCCAAGACTATGCACCTGATTTGCTCTTTAAACCCTGAATTGACACTATCTTCTGAAGTCAATTACTAAGTAATGGTTTTCTTCAGAGTAAAGATAAGTTTTCGATTGCATTTCTTTCAATATAATTAAATATACAGCTATTTTAAAGATTCGATAGATGGAAAGGTTGGGGGCAGAGAGACTTAGTAAGGGGAGTTGAGAGAATGAGAGCAGAAATAACAAGAGCATCGACACAATGTAAATAATGTAACCAATGTTGCAGTATGTTTAGAAACTGTAGAGTGGAAATGCATTTTGCTGTGTGTCTGTTCCCTCAAAATAAAATTTGATGAAAATTTTAAGAAACACCAGTGACAATTTCGATGTTGTTTGTTTTATAAATATCTGGCAAGAAATTCAATTTAAAAATATCATGTCTTCATCACTGTGAGAGCTTTTATTTTCCATTTCACAAAAGTTTCTAAGATGAAGACAAATAAGACATATCTGAACAGGCAAAGTAGACAGCAGTAGCAATAAACAAATGTATAAGGATACAAATTGATTAACCTGGAGAATATTGTTTATAAGCAATGATTCCAAACTACACAAATATTGTTAAAAGTATGCATGGATGACAAGGAACAGTTGTTCTTTACTAGTGAGTCTCCATGTGGTTTACTTGGCGCCACAGGTACCATTTTTTAGAGAACTTCATGAAATCCTAAACATATAAGGAAAAATTAATGAGCTGCCCATTAAAGTCCTAGAGTGCATGGAAGATAAAGGTCTTTTCAGGGGTCCCATAAAGTACCTACCTGACCTAAAGCTGTTAGTAATAGCTGGAGCTGTGCTGTGAAGACAGCCTTTCTCAGGAGGATTTGCTATTGCTTATTTCTCCAGTGAAATTAAAGCAATCCAAAGGACTTTAGAATATTTTCCTTTGGCTTGACTCTCAACATCATTCTGCTTTGTTCACACTCTTTTCTCTAGCCTTTCTACATGAAAGGATCTCTCAGAAGATTGCTTTTGCTCAGCACCAGCCATTCCTTTTCTTCAAGATTCTGCTCAGCCAACAATGGGATACACTGCCTCCATTAGAATAGCTACAATCCCAGCACTGACAAGACCAAGTGCTGGTGAGGACATGGCACAACAGGCATGCTCATTGTTGGTGAGACTGCAACATCGGGACAGTCACCTTGGCAGATAAGCTAGAAAAGCTAAGCATATGGTTACCATATGTGCCAGAAACTTCACTCCAACATATTTATCCACATGAGTTGAAAAGTTATGGCCACATAAAAAAAAAACCTGCACCTGAATATACTCACTCACTGTCATTGAGTTAATTCCAACTCTTGGCTACCCTATAGGACAGGATGGAGCCGCCCCTGTGCTTTTCCAAGACTTTGCCTCTTTGTGGGAGTAGAAATCCTCATCTTTTTCCTGCGCACTAGCTGGTGGTTTCAAACTGCTTATCATGAGGTTTGCAGCCCAGTGTGTAGCTCTTATATGACAAGAGCTCCCACATGAATATAGTCTGACATATTTTTATAACTGTCAACATTGGATGCAACCAGGATGCCCATGATAACAGGTGAATGAATAACCAGATTGCAGTGTCTTTGTACAATAGAGTATTCCCAAACAACAACAACAACAAGAAGAAAAACAAAATCACTGCCACTGAGTTAATTTTGACTCAACCTTCTCAGACAGGGTAGAAGTGCCCCTGTCAGTTCCTGACACAATAACTTTTTATGGGAGTACAAAGTTTGTCTTTCTTCCTTAGCAATCAAAAGAAATGAGCTATCAAGCTAAACAAAGATCCGGAACCTTAAATGGATATTGTTATGTAAAAATACCAGACCGAAAAAGCTATCTGCAGGAAAAACAGCAAACACTAGAGCCTGTGTAAGGTAGAAACCTATCAGAGAAGAAACATTAAAATATTTCCCGCTGAATCAAGGGATCAGAAATTGGTAAGATAGTATTTTATCGAAGGCAGAAGATGCAGGCAAATGAGGAATCTTATGGAGTTCTGTATGTTCATTGTACTATATGATGGCAATTATGACATTTTGAGAAAGACAAACTAGAGAGAACAAAAAGATCATGATTTGCCAGAGGTTTAGGAGAGATTGAAAGAATAGGTAGAACACAAGGCATTTTTAGGCCAGCAAAACTATTTTTTAGTAATATTGGAATAGTGGTGTCAGAGTGGGCAGTGAAGAGTTGGGCTGTTAACTGCAAGGTCAGCTGTTCAAAACCACCTTCTGTTACAAGGAGGATGATGAAGCTTACTGATTACATAAAGATTTACAGCTACAGAAACCCACCGAAGCTGTTCTCTCACCTGTAGGGTTGATATGAGTTGAAATGCACTCGATGCAGAGAGGTTAGCTCTTGTGATTTCAAGGTGAGTACAGCCCTGGAGGGGTTGTGGGTAAGGTGCTGGAATGCTAACTTCAAGATTGGCCGTTCAAACCCTATATAGAGTCAGTAGTCTCAGAAACCCTATATAGGATCTCTATGAGTCAAAATCAATTCGATGGTAGTGAGTTTATTTTCTATCGGTCTGGTTTCATGGGAATAAATTACATTTTGCATTTCTCAAAACATACAAAACCCTACATTGCAAAGCATGAATTCTCACATGAACTGTGAACTTGAATTAATGGATCAACATTGGTTCATCAATACTAGTAACAAACGTACTATAAGAATACAAGATGTTAATGGAGACACAGCATGCAGATGTGTGTGTGTGTGTGTGTGTGTCAGATTCTGTGCTTTCTGCATGATTTTTCCAGAAGTCCAAAAGGACCCTAAAAATAGTCTATTAAAGTAAAAAAAAAAAGAATAGCAAAACACAAAATACTAAACCCAACATACTCTGGGCTCATCGCCTTACCATGTCCATGGAGGAGCACAGCAAGCAGCTCCCTTTGAGATCATGGGACTCACTTGCCAGCTTGGGCCCTTTCACACAGCTAGGTCTTTAGTCTTCCAGCTCACGCAGTGGAAAGGCACACTACTTAAACTCAAAAAGAAAACTGTCTCACAACGTTTGAGTTTGCAGACTATTCTGGTTTCAATGGAGGTGGTCTGGCAACATGGAGTTAAACTCTAGGCTGCTGAGAGCCAAATGATTGGAACCCATCCGCCACTCCTTCCACAGCAGAAGGAAGTGGTAATCTGCTATCATAAAGCTGTAAGTGATGTCAACCCGATGGGGAAGCTCACCTACAGTGTCAATATAAATCAGAATCAACTCCCCAATGTTAGTATATTGAATTTTCCAGTGACAGTATGCTTTTAAGGAAGACCACTAAATATTAGCTCAGAGTTTAGAAAAGGATGCTAAGACAAAAATCATTTCTGAAGAAACTATTAAACACTCAAAACCAACTGAATTCCTATTCAGAGGGGCCCACCAGGACAGAGCGAACTGGACCATTTGGTTTCTCCAGCTGTAAAGCTTTCCGGGAGGAGAAAGCCTCATCTTTCTCCCCCTGAGGCAGGACAGTGCCTGTGCAGACACACAGGGGAAGACGTGCAAAGGACAAGGTGGTGAATCGAGCACAAACCCATGAGTATTTCAGATCTGCAAGTTGTGACAATTGATGAAAATGAAACTAGGGAGCCCTGGCGGTGAGTTGATTAAGTAGCATTGATAGATCATATTCACTAGACGCCCGTGGGAGAAAAAAAAGACATGGCGATCTGCCCCACAAAAGATCCCACTCTTGTTGCTCTCTGCTCTGGAGTCAGCTTTGGCTTTTAGGGACCCTAGAGAACAGAGCCTAGCTGCCCCTTGGGGTTTCCCAGACTGAAATTCTTGGAGTAGATTGACTTGAAGTAGAAAGTGGATAACCTCATCTTTCTCCCACACAGCAGCTGGTAGGTATGAACTGCTCACCCTGTGGTTATCAGTACAAAATTTAATCAACGCTACAACATCCAGGTGAGAAAGGCCTCCTGGATTGTTCAATTCTGCCACATAAGATCACCGAGAGCCAAAATTGGTCAGACAGCACTGAACCATAGCATGGTAATACCATTAATATACTCACAAACAAAAACAAGCTCACTGCGAATTCATAGAAACCTATAGGGTCGTGGTAGGCCTATAGGACATGGTAGAACTGGCCCTGTGGGTTTCCAAGACTGTAATGCTTCACAGGAATAGAAAGCCCCATTGTTCTCCCAAGGAGTAAGTGATGGTCTCGTACTACTGATCTTGCTGTTCGCAGCTCACCATGTTATCCAGTAGGCTACCAGAGTTCAGCTAAGTAAACAGAGATGCCAGATCAAGGAGAGAAAAACACCAAGTTCCATTTGTGACAGGTCTTATTGCCAGAGATCGGAAGAGGAAGCATCAGTAAGTACTTGGAAACGCTTTGGCCTAATACCAATAAAGCATCCTGTTTTGTTCTGTTTTTAAATGGTATTTAAATTTCATGCCTTCCGTGTCCTTCCCTCCCAGGAAAAGGGAGTAGGAGTCACAGCCTCAAAGCCTTCTGCCCAGAGGAAGCTCTGTTGACAGGTTCCATTTTGGACAGGGCAGTCGTTTTCCTTGTGGTATGACATGTGAAGCAATTTGGAACTTCCAAAGGCAATTTGTCTTCGTCTTTGTGCACCAGGTAGGAGGAAGAGGGCGGGTCCCTGCAGTGCTTACCCGGGACTCTGTTTTATCTATGACTGCACACATGTCACTGTCTCACTCAGGCTGCTATTCTTGCTGTTTTCCAGCCCCACGGGACAGCACCAAGACTTTCTTGCCTGCTAATATAGAAAGGCTCTCCTGGCACAACTTCAGCCGCATCACGACCACATCACTCTTTTTCTACCCAGTATCAAAAGCTCAGGGAGAACATGTGTCCAGGCCTGATGATGGCCCAGAGCATGTGCATCGGGGAGCTGAGGAGTTGAAAGGCTGTGTGGGATGGGAAGCTTTGCATGCTGCCAGGAAGGGAGTGTGTTTAGCCAACGTGCCCCATCTGCCTCTCTAAAAGAATGATGTGTCTGCCACTCCATGAATGATAGGGTAGCTAGGACAGAAAAGGAGACACATGTCAGTTCCATTGTTGATCAGACTGCCTGGGGCACATCCCTCTGTTCTTAGGCCAAAAGCCAGCAACGGGGGTCTTGGAAACTTCTTGACAAAGACACACTCTGGAAAGGACTCTAGCTGAACAGCCAGGGCCATTCTGCTACCCACGGGGCAGACAGAAACAACTCATCACAGAGTCCATTTTAACTCGTAGAGACCCTATGTGTGTCAGAGAACTGCGTCCCACTGGTTATCCATGGTTGAAAATCCAGAAGTCGATGTCAACTTTCCAGATAGCAACTGAGCACATGCACCACGCGTAACACCCAGTGATTCCTCAGGAAGCCCTACTATTGCGCATGGTCAAGGAGACAATTTCAACCTCTAGTGACCGGGTGTGACAGAGTTGAAGTGTCTCAGAAAAGAGCTGGGCTATTAAATGGAAGGTCAGCAGTTCAAAACTACTAGCCATTCCCTGGGGAAAAGTTGAGTTTTCTACTCCTGTGAAGAGTTTGGAACCCACAGGGGCAGCTGTACCCTGTCCTGTAGGGTCACGATGAGTCGGAGTCCTCTCCATGGCATTGAGAATCTTGGTGAGAGTAAAACTCCGCACATTTCCCCCCTGTGCTGTCAGGGGCTTGGAATGCAGAGGTGCAGACACACGGCCTGCCTTCCCTCCTGTAGTCCACCTCATTCAGGAGGGAAGGGAGGGGCTGTAGGCTGATAAACTAGGGATAAGTCACTACCCTATCTCGGGAACCCTGCCTGGAGGTCAGCTGCCTGATTATCACTTGGCATCCTGCTGAGGGCTATTCCTGGCTCAGGCCCTACCCTACTCTCTCACCTCAGGCAGTCGGGTTTGATTGCCCTGCTGCTCAATTACCCCTTCTCATCAAAGCCTGGATGACCTCGGTGACATAAACCAGCAGCAAGGTAGCAATAGGTCTCTGACTCCCACCACCTGGGAGAAGGCCAGAATTTGCAATGAGCAAAGTTAAAGAACAAGTATTTCAAATACAGATATAGGCCTACACATAGCATACACATGCATCTGTATGCCAATAGGATTATTTCACTTAAGCAAATACATTCTAATAGTAAACTATAGACATTTCTCCAGGATTTGATAAAATGGATAGAGAGAACATTTATAGTTAAATTCTTAAAATGATTTATGCTTTGAAACATAATCCCTGTGATCCTCTTTCTATTTTTGCTTTGACCAGCCCTGCCTAGGTATGTTAGTCTGGGTAGACCAGAGAAAAAATTCATAAACATGCATATAGATATAAGGGAAAGATTTATATACAGGAGGAAGGGAACATTGAGAAAGCATCCCAACGCACTCCCGTCCAAGAGCATAAGTGCGATATTAGCCCATATATCGGAAACCAGTCTATAATGTCTTCTTCTGACACACAAAGCACGTGCAATGACAGCAGGACAATCACAGGGCAGTGGGTGCAGAGTCTTGTATATCCAGCAGCAGTAGAAGCATCCCTGCGCTGGCAGGGTCTTCCCATGGCTCCTCATTTCCAGGGCTCAGGGTCCATCAGCAGCACTCCTTGGTGAAGCATCTCAGGGCTGGCAGAGGTCTCCCTGTGGCTCCTCTGGCCCCAGAGGTTTGGTTCCATCAGGGCAAGCACATGTGGCTTCTCCTCTGGCCCCTCTAGTTCCTCACATGCTGCCATCTTGTCTTGTCAGTAGACTGTCTCCAAGAGACTGAGACAAGTCTCTCTTCTCCAATTGGGAAATACCGTGAGACTTCCCAGAATTTTGGGGAGAAAACCATGCCCATACAGAGACCTCATTGGCTATCTTCAGATTGACAGGCTAGACTTCACCCCTAGACTCCCAATCATGAAATTGACTCTCAATCAAGTACATGAGTGCCATACTAGGTAAGCTGCCATTCTCCTGAGTCTAGAGTATCCTCACAAATGCTGACCAAGCTACATCGACTAAGCCAACATTTGAGAAGTTCTCAAGATGTTGTGAGGGACAGAACTGGCTTTCTAATTTTTAATGCCATATTGGATTCAGCAAACCACGTGGCTTGTGACTGATCTGCTTTCAAAAGTATGGTGCAACTTTCTATAGAGCAAGGTTGGTTTACAACCCTGTGCATCCCTAAATACATGGTGCCTTATAAAGAGCCCTAACAGGGCTCTTCACTATGAGCCAAAAGGTTGGTGGTTCAAAGCCCCACAAGTTCTGTGCTTGAGAAAAGGCAAGCAATCCTAGAAAATGCCTTGGGGCTCTTCTACTCTGCTACATGTCTGTGAGTTGAAATTGACTTGACAGTCAGTAGGCACAGCAGTATAAAAGATGCGGGGCCTTAGTGATTGAGTGATCGAATTCTTGCCTGCAGGTTTGATTGCTGCACCCATATCTCACTGGAGACTTGCATCTTGCTCTGAAAGGAGATTGGGCACATTTCATGGAAGCTTCTGGTGTAAGACAAACTTGGAAGAAAAGGCTAGGGAGCTACACTTGAAAGCCAACTGTTGGAAATCTCATGGATCACAGTGGTCCAATCAGCAAACCAACTGGCCAGTGCTTTGTTTTATTTTGTGAAGGGCAACTCTGAGTCAGTGGCAGCTGGTATGTATGTAGCTAACAATAGCATATACTTGGTAGATTTTCGACTTGTTACTCTGAAATCTCAGAAATAAAATTAAAACCAAATGAGAAATAGTATTCATTTAGAGTTACCAATGGTAAATGAAATTCTATTGTGTCATTGTGAGCCCAAATCTATTTGACAGTGCTTAACAACTCAACATAGAAGAAAAGTGAGACTTTAAAACCAAAAAGAGAGTCAACATTTCTACATTAGCAATAATGTAGGAGCTTTATTTATAAAAGCAGGTGGTGTGATTAAGAAAGACATTTCCAAGGCCAAAAAGAAGCCATGAAGGAGGGCATATGAGGTAAGTATTAAAAGAAGGGAAATGGATGATGATTTTGGAAAGAAAAAAAAACTTCTGGAAAAGAAGAGAACTTCTGGCTTGATTTCACAGTACTATTATTATAAGTAGGTCATAGATAGAAATGTTCTGTGTCCAGAGTATTCAGAAATCAAGTGATTGCCAGAAGAGCCCATTGTATGGCTGAAAAAATGTAACATCGCACATCAAACAAATGGGATGCTTGATGGTTTCAGTCAGAAAAATAGGATCATAGACGCACCATGTCTTAAAAGAGACAAGAAAAAAGACTGCCAAATATTTTTTGGAAAACAAAGCCGAAATGGGATGGATACTGGAGGACAACAAAAGAAGAGTGAAACATACAAGCAAGGTCACCTTCGTTAAGTTCTTGCTGCTAAAAATTCTCTAGGTAGAAGACTCTCCTCACACACCCAGAGACTCAGGAAAGAGGGACATGGGAGAGTTAACAACACCCCCCACCCCTTTCTTTTTTGCCAGAGAAGAGATGGAGCTGGAGATGCAAGACTGAAGGAGGGCATTCTTGACTGTTGTAAGCGAGAATTCCGATGATGTTGCTGTAAACTCCCATAAGGACATCTGCTTGAAGAATGAGATGCTAGACCATACAGTCTTTCGAAGAATCTGGATTTCTTAATCAGGGCAGCAGAGGTTACGGCAGCAGAAGCCGCAAGTCTGGGATACTGTTGGTTTGCTATCCCTCTCCTATCTCTCTTTCGGAGTCACTTTCCCATCTCTGCTTTTTCTATCTCCCTAGACTCACCATCCATGTACTGCTGTCAATAGTCAACAGTAGACGCTTGACACACACACACACACACACACACACACACAATGCATGGTCATTGAGTCAAGGCCCAGGGGAGATCAACCGCTGTGGGTTTCTGACTCTCTCTCTTTACAGGAGCAGAAGCCTTCATCTTTCTCCTGAGGAGTAACCGGTGGCCTCTAGTTGCTGACCTTGTCAAGCAGCCTTCCTATTCAAGCAGAACCTATAGCAAGAAATTACTGACTCTAATATAGGCAGCTACTGCTTGTAGGCGGCTGAGTCATCTCTCATTTATAGTAACTGTGTTAATCTAACTTGACTAGAGAAAAAAATCTCCAGACACTCATATGTGTGGAAGAGAGATCTTTGTATCAACGAGCAATTATACAATAAGAACACGTGCCAGTCCAGTCCAGGTCAAGTCCTTAAGGTCAATATTACCCCATATGTCACTAAATTCCTCTTCAGACTCATGCAGCATGTGCAGTGGTGCTGAGAGGAGGAAGATCACAGGCCATTGGGTGGGAAATCTTGTGGATTGGTGGTGGGGAAAGTATCTCAGTGCCGGCATAGGTCTCCACCTAGCTCCTCCAGTTCCAGGGTTCTGACTTCATCAGTGTCCTCAATGTGGCTGGTCAGCAAGAAGACGAAACAGAGATGGTGTGTGTCTGGCCTTCAGTGAGCCAGTTGTCTCCTTCTCGCCTTCAATTGTGGTCATCAAGCTGTGACCTGATTGACAGGCTAAAGTCCACCCCTTCACAAGTGGACAGATTATGTAACAGCCACAGTGACTACATGATTGTGTCCATAGGATCCTCTAGGCTTGTGAGAAGAAATGGCTAGTCTTTTCTGCTGAGGGCACAGGTGGATTTGAATTGCCAAATGTTTGATTAATAACTGAGCAAATAACCATTGTACCTGCAGGGTTCCATGTAATATACGTTCTAAAGTTAAAACCACACTTGCTGCCATTTACTTGATTCTGACTTACAGCAAACTTAAGGTGGGTTTCTGAGTCTGCACATCTTTATGGAAGTAGACAGGCTCGCTTTATCTCTGTGGAGAGGTTGATGGTTTTGAACCACTGAGCTTGTGGTTAGCAGCACAATGCTTTTCCTACATCACCACCAGGACACCTTTCTAGTATGAATCAAGGATGAGAAATTGATAGTAAGAATATACTTGAACCCAAGTAATAAGCACCAGAAGCATTAAGAAGCATACCACTGAGGTCATTGCTCTGGGGACCTTGAAAGTCAAAGCAAACAGAGAAAGCATTATGAAGCACATGGAGAGAGTAAGTATTCTCCCATATGCCAAATAGCTAGTTAGCTACAAAGAGGCTGGACTTATCTCTGGGAATCCTAATTTAACACTTGAATGTGCTCTAAAAGGCACATTCTTAACTAGTTCCAGAGAGGCAGAGTCCTAAGCTCGTGGGCAACAGACCTCATGTAAACCCTAGCACTGCCAGCAATTCCCTGTGACACAGGCAAGTCACGTAGCATTTGAGCTTCCTGCATTATCTCAAACCCTGGGGAGAGAAAAACATGCACTGCCACTCGCTCCCAAAGTGGTTGTGAAAACATTGCAGGCAGTATTTCAAAGGACTGTATGTATTTCGTAAAATAGCAAATGCAATGCTTTTTAATATCTTTTAGTATTTGGGGGAGGGAGGAAAGCTCCACTTTATAGTCTTGTGCAATCTTTGTCAGAACTCAGACATATTTCAAAAATATGTATGGTATTAAATCTCAAGTGATAAAGAAAAGACATATGGTATACATACACTCATATTTTTTAATTTTTCATGGGAGAATTGTTGTCTGCCAACCACATGGCAAGCCTTGTTCAAATGGGATTGAACATTTTTTCCTTTGCTTGTTCTATTTAAAGTATTGCATATTTATCTATAAGCATGTAATCATATACACAATTTATTTTTTAGTTGGCAGTCACTCGATGTGTAGTATCTTAGGGCATTTTTAGTGCCTTATGACAAAGCAATGCAAATAAAAAATTTTAAATCATAGTGATTTTTCCTCTCAAGGAGTAAAAGCTTGTGGTTAATGAGTTCAGAATTTCCCTTTCTAGCGACTTTTTGTGATTGTTAAGGCTGCCCATTGGAACCAGGCGAGAGAAAGGGCAATGCCAGGAAAGTTGCTTCAACTTTTCCACCGGAAGTGATAATGATGACAGTTGGCCCTCTTCCCAAAGGAAAAGGAAGGGAAAGAGAAAGATAGTGGTATGATGCAGTAGTTACAACTCAAGTTGACTTTGTATCAACTTGAAAATATAAAAGTGTGGGGGGTGGAGTTTAGCCTGCCAATCAGATCACAGCTTGATGATCTCATTTGGAGGTGCCACCAAGATAAATAGCAATCTGAAAGTGATCTCTCTCTCCTCTCTCTCTCTCTCTCTCTCTCTCTCTCTCTCTCTCTCTCTCTCTCTCTCTCTCTCTCTCAGCCTTCACCTTCTGGTGGACAGACCACACTGAGACCTGTGCCAGCCCTGTGATGCTTCCACCGCCATTGGATCCACAAGACTGTTTACCCACCAGCCTGTCTTCTTCCTGGATTCTGCATGACGGCTATGCCTGCATGAGTCTAAAGAGGAAATTATGGTACCAGACTTACATGGGACTGGGTTGGGATGTTTTCTTGATATACAATCACTCCTTGATATAAAGTTCTTTCGTACACATCTCTGTGGATTTGCTTCTCTGGTCAACTCAACCTAACATAAGCTGGAACCCTTAAGTAATGCTTTTTGATCACCTACATAAGAGAAAATCGAGAAGTGATGAGATAAACTACATGGAAAAATTGTCCACCCTTGATTATTTCTTGGTTTCCCTGATTGGTATGTTTGCAACTTTGCCATTTCATGTCTGTAAAATAAAAAAGTGAGGTCAATTATAATATAGGTAAAAGAAGAAAACAATGGTAAAACCACATATCTATGAGAACTAAAAGGACAGTTTCTTAAAAAATTCACATATTCTCTGAAAAAGGCAAGATCCTCTTAGTGTAAAACATGTTTAATTTCTTAGTTTAACTCTAAAAGCAGAATCAGATGGCTGCAATTTAAAAGAAGGAACCCCAAAGCAACGGAGTGCCATTTATAATACCTAATACTTATCACAGTGGTTCCAGATGGCACTAGAGGCTAGATCTTGGACTCTTAACTCAAGGTTGGCAGTTCAAACCCAGTTCTAGTTCTTCAGAGGGAGAAGATAAAGAAACACAGTCAACACTGAGTCACCGTCCATGAGCTAACAGTGAGTTTGAAGGTGTACAATGTATTGAGTGCTTCTCTGCTTTGAGGGTTTTTTCTACCTATGAAAATACAGGAGTATCAAATAAAAAAGTCTTACATTTAACATTTCTTTTTAAATGATTTGTTGTTTTCTGATCTTGAAATTTAAGTGATCAAATATTGACTTTTTCTATCATGAAAAAATGTCACAGGACATCACCAATTTGTTTTATGGTGATCTCTAGCACTCTTGAGCTATCAGAGGAAAAAATGATGGTAAATTAACTTCAGGCGTGTGTTCCTGGTTTGCATTTGTGCCTAAAACTCCGGGCTTCAGAGGCAGTCCTGCCAGAGTCCTTACTTCACACCTCAATGACTGAATTTATTTGATTCTAGTTTTGTGAACAAAAGTCGTGTGTGTGTGTGTAGTATCCAGTAAGTCTGAGGTTATAGGTATACCTGATTTCAGGGTTCTGTCAACCGGACCAATCTCTCTGTGTGATAGGACCACACTCTGCCATTCATCTGCAAGCAATCCAGGCACTTGCAGAAAGGCTCCTGTTAGAGACAGTGGGTGCCTGTGACATCTGAGAGTGAGTCAGTACATCTGACACATTGCGCAGCTTAGGGAACCACTTCACAGACACGGGAGCAGGACGCTGTGTATGACTCTGATGAGGCAAGTGGTCCTTGAGACTTTCTAAAAGCAAACGGTAATGGATAAAAGAGAACAACATTTGCTTATTGTCATGGCAGAGAAGACAACTGGAAGTCCTATCTCCCCACCCACACCCCCATTCCTGTAAGTCTAAACTTGTTGGAGAGAGAATATTTGAAGAGGTGATTAGTTTACTTAATATGGCATCATCCTGGAGTAGGATGGATTCTAATCCTTTATGACTGGTATCCTCAAAAGACCAGTGACTCAGAGACAGGGAAGTTAGGAAAGAATATCATGGAAAGAATATCATCTGGCCCAGGAATGCCTGAAGCTAGCAGATCTAGGATCAGATTCTCTTTCAAAGCCTCTGAAGAACCAACATGGCTGATACCTTGCTTGGCATTTCTAGTCTCCAGGAGAGTGGGAGAATATATTTATGTTCTTTTCATTGAAACCATCCAGCTGTTGGTTTCATTATGGCAGCTTGAGGAGCTGGTATATCTGTGAAAGTGCTAAATGGCTGCACACAGCCAGGGCAAATCCCATATTCACAGCTGACTGCCCCTGAAGGGTCAACATGGATCCAATTCCTACAGTGTGGAAGTGAAACTTCTTCCCACACTCCTATCCTCATCACTGCTCATGTGGCATTCTTGCTCTTGACTCGACCCATCCAGAGCAGGGTCAGAGCTTATAAATTAGACACCAGTTCTTAGAATGCCAAACCGGCAAACAATAACCTTCCTGGCTCTCCCTGCCTCTGTAGGCTTGTTGATTCACTGGAATGACTCACAGAGTTTATGGAGAATATAAATATGTACAACAAATTTATGATAACCAAAAAGACACAAATAAAGATGGGGTGCTAGTACGGAGCTTCCACGTCCCAAAGAGGGGTATACTACTCTCTCTGGTCCAAGTTCACCAACCAGGAAGCCGCATCTGAGCCTTAGCATTCAAGGATCTGACTGGCCTATCACATGTCCATCCATGATGGACTTTATCATACCTCCGGAGCCTTAGTCTGCATCATTCCCTATATGGTCTATTTAGGTCTGGCTGTTTCCAATTCATTGGTCTCAAGTGTTGATATAGCTTGAAAAACTCAAGAACCCAAATGGGTTCTTGCAAGGGTTTTTTATAACTCACACTGGCTTTGGTAAGAAGAGAGACAGGAAACAATCATTAATCTAAATATGTCAGCAGTAGCCAAGTAAAAGAGAAAGTCATATTAAGAATACCATTGGGAAGCACTCTGAGACCATGCTGGAAAAAAGTTCAAGGATCCCTGGTGCTGCAATGGTTATGCCTTCAGCTGCTAACTGGAAAGTTGGTGGTTTGAACCCACAAACTGCTCTGTGGGAGAAAAAATCAGCCAAGTGTTTCTCTAAAGACTACAGCCTTGGAAAACCCACGAGGAAGTCCTGCTGTGTCCTACAGAGTGCATATGTGTCAGATTGAAGGTAGAGGGTTTTCTGGAGTGAATCTGGCCAGGAAGCATGGGTGTGAACTGTTCATTTCTTTTCTTGAGTGAGGGTGAGAAGTTACCTTACACATGTGGTACCAATACAAAAACTGAATGAATGGAGAAGTCTAGTGGAATAAATATCACTCATGTTAGTCTGAGTAAAGTAGGGAAACGAATCCACAGAAATTCATACATGTAAGAGAGAGCTTTATATAAAGGGTAAGTATCCATTAAGAAAGCATCCTAACCCAGTGCTGTCCAAGCCAGTAAGTCCAACATTAGCCCATATGTCTGACACCAATCCACAAAGTCGTCCTCCATCTCACAAAACACACACAATGACACCAACTGCAGGAGGAAAGCTGAACCAGTGTGTGAGCATGTCAGTTCTGGCAGGAGTCTCCACATGGCTACTCCAGCTCCCAGGGCTGCACTGGTATAGGTCTATGTGGCTTCTCCTCAGGGATGTCTCACAGGAAGTGAGTCTTGCCAGCTGAAACAGCGAACTGGCTAAGGCAGCTGCACCCTGGTCCAACCATCAGAGAGCAAGAGACATGAAAACTAGAAAGGTGAAGCTCACCAAGCCATTCATCGCTCCACCCTTTAATTAACTCCACATGTGTTTATCATCCAGGTGGACACAATAAACCTTACCTATATCACACATTACAAATAACCTTTTAAAGTCTAAGGCCTTATTCATATAATAATATTAAACAAATTATTGTGCAAACCTGGCAATAGCCTTATGGGTAGATTACATTTCATCATCTTAAATCCTTCTGCATTTTAAAGTCAGATATAGCACATGTTTAAAAACAAACCACAGAAAAGTTTTTTAAATTCCAGATATAGGACTAGAATACCCAGATTCTCAGGAAATACGGTATTACAGATATATTCTTTTAATATTCTCATATTTTAAAAAAGGAGATATTCTTGTACCATAACTTTGGGTCGATTCCAATCTCTAGCAGTCATATAAATAACAGAGGGAAAGACTGCTCTGTCTGGTGCCACAATTGTTTTGTTTGAGCCTGATATAGAATCCATATTGTTAAAGGTCTTCCTCTTTTTCACTGCCCTCTACCTTACCAAGGATGAGGTCCTTTTTCAGGTACAGGGTTTCCTTAATAACATGTCCACAGTATGTGAGAGCAAGTCTAGCCATTCTTGCTTCTAAGGAGTATTTTGGCTCTAAATCTTCCAAGAAAGATTTGTTTCTTCTTCCGATGATCCACAGTACCTTCAATATTCTTTACTGATATCATAATTCAAATGTATCAACTGTTCTGTGCTTTTCTTTATTTATGTTATGGTCCAGCTGTCATATCATATGAGCCCATTGAAAATACAGTAATTTCGGTCAAGTGCATCAGAGTCCTCAAAATGACACCCTTGCTGTTCAATTCTTTATAAAAGTCCTGTGCACAATCTATCACTCACCACAAAGTGGCTGCACAAGCAAATGTGAAGAAAGTTGATGGTGCCTGGCTATTAAAAGATACAGTGTCTGGGGTCTTAAAGCCTTGAAGTTAAACAAGCAACCTTCAAGCTAAGAAATAACAAAGCCCACAAGGAAGAAGCACACCAGCCTGTGCGATTATGAGGTGTCAATGAAATCAGGTAACAGACATCAGAAGACACAAATCCCACAAAAATATATATTATTGAGAACAAGGAAGGGTCTGAGCAGAGTCTCAAGGCCTATCTGTAGATAATAGGACATCCCCTTACAGAAAGATATCAAGAAAGGCATGAGTCCACTAGAGCACAGTATTGCACCAGTGAAACACACAACATTTCTCTGGTTATTTGAAGTTTCCTCACCCCTGCAATCATGTCCCCAATCCTACCTATCAGTTCTGGCTAGTCTGGAGCACATACACAGGTACAGATAAGAGCTCACAACACCGTTAATCCAGGTCAGATAAACACCTCAGAAACAGGAATGGGAGTAGTGCTACCAGGAAGTAGGGGTAAAGTGGGGGAAGGAGGGGATGATGTGGGAGTCAGTTGTGATGATCGACCTACAACCACCCCCAGCCCCCACCGAGGGGGATGGACAAGAGAAACGTGGCTGAAGGGAGGCAGTTGTCATCCTAAGATATGAAAATAATAATAATAATCTATAATTTGACTTCTGGGAAAATGGTGACTAAGTAACACATACCAGAGGAATTAGGAAGAAATCAGTCCAAGAGAGTTACTAAGAGGGAAATTCAACACTGCCTGATAGAAGGAAGATCATCATAAAGATAAATAGGCACAGATCCACACCAGTTTGAGGGACTGGGTTTTTTTTTTTTTTTTTGTCTTATCACAGTGGAGGCTTGCTAGGGTTTGACCTTAGCGATGTCACTGTCTTGGATGGAGCTTGGATCATTCGGAGCCCGCACTGGGGCTTTATCTCAACACAGTCACAGCTTGCCAAGTCTCTGGGCAGGGATTAAATGCTTGCAGCCCCATGATCAGGAATCAGGGGTCAGTTTTATTGTTACTTTTGTTTCCCTCTCTTCTTTCCACCCCCCAATAGTTTCAGTGGGTTTAGTTTTATGGTGTTTTTTCCTGTTGATCTCTTCCACTTTCCCTCACATGCCATTGCAGGCCTCCAGACAGCTCCCTGTAGCCTAGGGCATTTATGCCTGCTTCACCCATTTGGGAGAGCTCCAACCTGTGCAGCAGAGCCTGAAGCTGGGGAAACCTGCCAGCCCTCCCCCGGGAGATATTTTGCCCAACTTCTTCCCAGGGAAGGCCTGCCTGTGTGACTGGGAGAGCTCCTATCTGTCCTTTGTGGTCCCACATGACCGAGGGAGTGTCCTCCCACCTGCCACAGAGCCTCACATGGCCTAAGGCAGCTCAGTCGACACTGACGAATGTTCCACATGGCTGTGGGCATCTCTGCCAATCTCTGCAGTGATCTACCTAACCAAGGCAATTCTGTCCACAATTTGTGGTGCTCTACGCAAAAGCCAGCAACCCACCAGCCATCTGTGGAACAACCCTTGCAGTGGGAACCCCCATACACCCTCTGTGTGACCCCAAGCTGCCATGGGTTACACCATCAGGGCTATTAGTGAGATTACACAGTATAGCACCATCCTTATCAGTCCACAACAACTCAACCAGTGTCCCCTGAGAGGACCATCCAACTTGCTGTGCAAATAGCAGAATATTGGTTGACTAGGGAAAAAGTGAAGTCACAAGAGGATAAAGTAGCAGGCCAATTTCATTGTGAAATTAGCCATGGGCAGTTAGAAGAAGCATTCCAACAAGTGTCCTAGAGAGAGACAGTGCTCTTTGAATCCCTGGAAAATGGCACCTGATTCCTCTAAAACAACACAATGCGAGCAGCAAGCAGCTCCAATGACCTCAAGGGAAAAACAGGAGAAACAAAAGGCAAGGGCAGAAGATGTTCTGAACCTAACAATGTGGATAGAAGCAGACATTAATCCGCCACAGAAATTTTCAGAATGCTGCGTGGAGTCATGCAGGATATGAGGGAAACAATACAAAAAAGGATGAAATGATAGAAGAGATAAAGCCAATACACCAAAGAATTTAGGATTGATTGAGATAACAAAAACCAGTAGCAGACTCACAGACTTCCCAAATCGACTGGAGGAAGCAGAAAACCACACTAGTGACCTGGAAGATAGCCAAGCAGACTTTAACAAACGTGACCAAAAATTTAATAAGATCATCCAAGAATCTGAAGAACACCTAAGAGCTATGTCTGATGCTATGAAGAGGAACAACATCAGAATCATTGGATTACTGGAGGAAAACGCAACAAAGCAGTCATAGGCAACAATAGTCAGTGTCTACGATAGAATTTGGGGTCAAGTTGTAGCACCCCATTGGACTCAAATTGAGGACACTCCTATAGGTCAACAAACACCTTTTGAACTATTTACAGGTTTTCCCTTTTACTATTATTTTAATTGTTTTACTTATTTATATATTTTATGGACATTGTTTTTTTGTAATCATTGTTTTCTTTTTTTTGTCACCTCATCTTGCTATGTCTTATTTTTTTGTACATATTATTATCTCTGCAGGTCTCTCTGTATAAGATAGGTTGTATGAACAAACTGGAGGAGAAAACCATGACATCGATGTTTCCAGGGGGACATGGGAGAGGGGTAGGTAGATGAAAGGAGGTGGTGTTGACCAACTCAGGGACAAGGGAGCAACAAGTGATCTAAAAGCAGTGGCAAGGAGGGTGTGAGATGCCTGGTAGGGATTGATCAAGGGTAATATAACCGAAAGAAATAAATGGAGGCTGATCATGATAGTGGGGCAAGAGAAAAGTAACAGTTTATAGAGGAGAGAACTAGGAGGTAAAGGGAATTAATAGAGGTCTAAATACAGACATGTACATAGGTAAATATATTTATATATGATGATGGGGAAATAAATCTATGTGCATATATTTATAGCATTAGTATTAAGGCAGCATATGAACATTGGACCTCCACTCAAGTATTTCCTCAATGCAAGAATGCTTTGTTTTATTAAATTGATATTCTATGATGCTCACCTTCCTGACACAATTGCTGAAGACAAATGTGTACATAAATAAGAATGGTGAAGAAAGTTGATGGTGACTGGCTATCAAAAGATATACTGGTAGTGTCTGGGGTCTTAAAGTCTTGAAGGTAAACAAGCATCCATCTAGTTCAGAAGCAAAAAAGCTCACATGGAAGAAGCACACCAACCTGTGTGACCACGAGGTGTCAAAAGGATCAGGTTCCAGGCATCATAGAACTAAAAATTATATCATTATAAATGAGGGGCGTACAGATGGGAGACCCAAAGCCCATCGGTAGGTGAAGTGACATCCTGTGACAGAAGGGTCATGGGGAGGAGATGAGCCTGTCAGAGTGCTGTGTAGCTTTGATGAAACATACAACTTTCTTCTAGTTCTTCAATGCTTCCTGCCCCTCACCATCATGATTCCAATTCTACCTTACAAATCTGGCTAGACCTGAGGATGTACACTGGTACAGAGAGAAACCAGAAATATGGGGAATGCGGACAGATGATCCCTTCAGGACCAGTGGTGGGAGTGGTGATACTGGGAGGGTAGAGGGAAGGGTCAGAGGGTTTGGGAAGGAGGAAAAAAAAAAGAAGAGCTGACACCAAGGGCTCAAATAGAAAGTAAATATTTAGAAGATAATGATGGCAATATAAGCATAAATATTGTCTATTCGATTGATGTATGGATTGTTTTAAGAGCCCCCAATAAAATGATCTTTAAAAATAAATAGATAACATAAAATAATTAATTGAAAGGACCTGTGCAGCAGACTTACCCAATGCAATACTTCTGTGGATTGCTTGACTGTTGATTCCCATGACCACTGATTTGGGATTCAATCAAGACGACAACCTTGACAACTACAATATTTTCTCTGTTTATCATGATGTTACATATTTTCCCTGTAGTGAGAATTTTTTTTTACACTGAATCATAATTCACACTGAAGACTGCAATCTTTTTATTTTCAAACAAGGCTTCTTTTAATATTTTTTCTTTCTTTTTTCTTAATCTTACAGATTTTATTGAGAGTTTTTACAGATATTATAACAATCAATAATTCAATTAGACCAAGCATAATTTTACAAATACTACTAACATCAGTTTAAAAGCATTTTCTTTCTTCTTAAGCTCTTTGATATTGGCTCCCTTTTATCCCCTTGCCTCCACCTTACCCACCAGGACCCTTATTATTATGACATTATTATCATTATATAGGGATACATTGCCATGTTTTACACTATCCAATGTATCTGTTTACCCACAATTCTATTATTTGTTCATCTTGAGCAAAGGTATAAAGTCATTGCTATCAATCTCTCCATCTTTCTCTCCATCTCTCTTCCCATACATACCCTCAGGGAAGGCTGCAATCTGGTTTGTCATCAGCAAGTGCGTCAAGTCCTTCCCATTTTCAGCAAACTGAGGTTGTGTCATCTGCATATCACAGGTTGTTAATAAGCTTTCCTCCACCCCCGATATCATACTCTTCTTCATATTATCCAATTTCCTTGATTATTTTCTCAGCAGATTGAATAAGTATGGTGACAGGGTACATCCTGACACACATCTTTCCTGATTTTATTTTTTAAAGATCATTTTATTGGGAGCTTTTACAACTCTTAAGGCAATCCATATATCAATCGTTATCAAACATGTTTGTACAGATGTCGCCATCATTATTCCTATTCTTGTGCTATTTGAGCTCTTGATATAAGCTCTTCTTTTTTTCCTTCCTCCCCCCTTCTCCTTTCATGATTTTTAAACCATACAGTATTCCTTGTTCTGTTCACATACTGCCTCTTGATCCATGTACAGGTTTATCATGAGCTCAAGGAAATGGTCTAATTCCCATTCTTCTCAAAGTATTCAAAATTTTTTTTTTATGACTCACACAGTCAAATGCCTTTGTGCAGAAAATGAAGTCCAGTAATCACTTTTCTGGTATTCTCTGCTTTTTGTCAAGATCCATCTGAAATCAGCAACGATATCCCTGATTTCATGTACTCTTCTATATTGGGGCTGAACCTCTGGTAGCTCCTTGTGAGTGTACTACTGTGACCATTGTTGGATGATCACTAATCAAAGTTTACTTCCACGTGATATCAATGACACTGTTCTATAATTTGCACATTCTGGTAGTCACCTTTCCTTGGAAGAGGTATAGATATGGCTCTCTTTCAGTCAGCTAAAAAAGAAGCTGTCTCCAAAATTTCCTGGCACAGATAAGTGAGTGTTTTCAGGGCTTCATCCTCTTGTTGAAACATTGGTGTTCTATCAATTCCTGAAGACTTGATTTTGGTTAATGCCTTATGTGCAGCTTCCAGTGTCACTGGTTTATGATCATGTTACCACTTGAAATGGTGGGATGTAGACTAGTTCTTTTGGGTAGAGTGAATCTATTTATTTTTTATATCTTCTTTTGATACTTTCTGCATTATTCAATATTCTGCCCCTAGAGTATTACAGTATTACAACACAAGATTTGAATTTGTTCTTTAGTTCTTTCAGTTTAATATATGCTGTATGTTCTTTCTGTGCATTTTTCTCTATAGGCATCTGCACATTTCATTTTAATATGCTACCTCATCTTCTGAAACTGTCTTTGAAATTTTCTATTTAACTACATCATGTCTTCGATTTGTCTTAGCTACTCTATTAATTAAGAGCTAGTTTCATGCCCTTTGATATTCTCCCCATGTTTTTAATGACCTCTGTTTTCTTCATGTTGAATTCCTTGATGTCATCCCACAGCACACCAAGTCTTCCATCATTAATGTTCAAGGGGTTAAATTTTGTTTTGAGATACTCTTAATAAAGAGGTGAGATATAGCTCCACTCTCATGGACTTAATTTAATTTTCTTGAATTGCAACCTGAACTTACATCTGAGCAATTGATGGTCTGTTCCACATTCAGCCCCTGGCTTGGTTTTAGCTGCTTCTCCATCATCTTTTCCCACAGAATTAGTCAATTTTATTTCTGTGTATCCCATCAAGAGAAGCTCACATACATAATGAGATTTTGTGTTGTTGACAAAGGTACTGGCAATGAAACTGTCATTGTTCCAGTTTCCAACCATCCTTCCTTCCTTCATTGCTTACCCCTCCTCTCTTTCTTTCTTATGAGCTCCAGTTTTATTTCTATCACCAAGGTTGTGGCAGTTACATAATTCAATTTCAATTTGAAGATATATAAAAGTGTAGGGGTGGTATGCAACCTGTCAATCAGATTACAACTTGCTTAGGAGAAAATTTTCTTGTCTGGCTTTTTAAGTATTGGTGGTGCCTTTTGTTTTCTTACTCTTCATTTTTAGCTTTACATTATCATTTTTTCCTGCTATTTTGTTTTTGTCTTCATTGGGTTTCCCAGTTTGTGGCTCACAGAAGGAGTGGATGCATAGAGACAATTATTGATTGAATGGATTCTCAGAAATGTAGGGCCCAGGTAGGGTCAGGGTATTTGAGGAGTAAAGAATGAATGTGGGAGGGGTGAGAGAACATTAAAACTGATTGTGATAACGTATATACAACCCTTTTAAAAAAGTGGTTTAACTGGGGATGTGTATGATATGTGAATATTCCATTAAGAAAACTACTAAACAACAATAAAATGCTGTAACTCTTTAGGGGAGTAGTTAGTCCAGTCTTTCTCCAGCAGGTAGCTGGTGGTTTTGAACTGCTGACCTTGCAGTTATCAACCCAACATGTAAATACTACATCACCAAGGTTCCCATCAGGATTAGAAAAAGATCATTAAAAATACTTTGTTAAAGATAAAATTAAGAAAGAAGAAACAGAAATAAGAAGAATCTATCATGAGATGATCATACCAGTCTTTTAGTATGCTGTTCTAGCTCAAACTTTCAAATGAAAATACTTCACTTTTAGACCAATGTCAGTCTGCGCAAATGTGGCGAAGAAAGCTGATGGTGCTCGGCTATCAAAAGATATAATGCTTGGGATCTTAAAGACTTGAAGATAAACAAGTGGCCATCTGGCTGAGAAACAATAAAACCCACATGGAAGAAGCACACCGACTTGTCTTGACACAGTTGCTGTAGAAAAAGCGGGTGTATGAGCAAATTTGGTGAAGAAGGCTGATGGTGCCTGAATATCGGGGGATGCAGAGTAAGGGGACTTAAAGACTTGAGGATAAACAAATGGTGATCTACCTGAGAAGAATCAAAGCCCACATGGAAGAAGCACAGCAGCCTGGGTAATCATGAGGTATTAAGAGGATCAGTTATCAGGCATCAAAGAACAAAAAATCATATTGCTGTGAATGAGGAGTGCAGAGTGGGGACCTGAAGCTCATCTGTGGGTAACTGGACATTCCCTCACAGAAGGCCTGGGAAGGGGATGACGCAGTCAGAGTGCAGTGTAGCAATGATGAACATACAATGTTCCTCTAGTTCTTCAATACTTCCTACCCGTCCAACCCACCCCCCCAACCACCATCATGATCCCAATTCCACCTTACAAATCCGACTGCACCAGAGCATGTACACTGGTACACATAGGAACTGGAAACACAGGGAATCCAGGTCAGAAGAACCCCTTAGTGGTTCTTCTTACCAGTGGCAAGAGGGCTGATAATGGGAGGGTGGAGGGAAGGTGGAGTAGAAAGGGAGAACAGATCACAAGGATCTACATATGGCCGTCTTCCTGGGGGATGGACAGTGGAGAATTGG
>PVJH01016239.1:0-51114 GCA_004026705.1 Nesogale talazaci
GAGGGAGGGAGGGAAGAGATCAGAACATGTATTGTGGATTTTCTAAAGCTGGACTTTTCTCGTCTTTCCCCTCCCGCTCCCTGCCGTGGGATAACCAGAGTCTCCGGGCTGTTGTCCAACAGGCCGACTGGACAGCTCGCACCACCGGCCACAGGGTCCTTCCAGTCTGAGCCCAGTGCCACCCCACCCCTCTGTGCTCAGCTCCACCGGGTGGGGGGGGTAGGGCCGGGTGGCGGTGGGGGCAGCGGACAGGAAAAGGGGTGTACTGCTTGTTGGCACTTGGCCACACGCTGCGGCTCAGCTGTGGCCGCCGGGACAGGTGGTTTCAAACACCAGCTCCTGCTCCTTCACCCATCCTCCCACCCAACCACGGGCGGGCGGGCTTCAAAGGCAACAGAGCGAGTGGTCCCTGGAGCTGAGAGCTAGCCCCTCACAGAGGAAATGGGGTGTGGCTGTGAACCCGCAGGCACCTGGGAGGCCAGCTTCCTGTGAAACGTAGGTTCCTCAGCCCCCAGCCTCACCCCTTTGCTCAGGAGCTTTCTGCAACATTCTTTATCTCATGAGACCGACTTGATTGGGGGTACCCCGAATAGGGAGTTGGTCAGGGCTGTAGCTAGCTGCCTTGTCTAAAAGGCAGAGTCCTGGTGCTGGAGTGGACCACGAGTTGCGTTGCTAACCACAAAGGTCAAGGATTTGAACTCACTGGTCCCTCTGCAGGAGGAGCTGGCCGCCTGCCCCCTTATAGATTTATAGACCCGGAAAACCCAGAGGTGCAGTTCTACTCTGTCCTCTAAGGCTGCTATGAGCTGGAGTTGTTTTGTCTGACACTCCCAGCAGGAAAGCATTTGGCAGATTGGGTGGTGTTCCCAGGGTGGTGGTTAGAGAATCCAAGATGGCCCCTGTGGCAGTTACATAACTTCCTGTCAACTTGAGGAAGGGGTGGAGTCTAGCCTGTCAATCGGGTCTTCACCTATGAGGCCTCTGTGTGGGCATGGCCTTCTCCTGAGGATTCTGGGAACTCCTGTCTTCTTCCATGGAGGTGGGACACACACTCTCTCTGTTAGACATTCCTGTTGACAAGCCACATGGGACTATGTTCATGGAGCCAGAGGCCTGGAGCTGGAGGAGTCATGTGGAGACTCCTGCCAGCACTGAGATACGTTCACTGCCACTGGAGCCACAAGACCTTATACCCACGGGTATACTCATGTGACCTTGTACCCATATGATCTTCCTGCATTCAGCATGATTGCATATGTTGCGTGAGTCTAACGAGGAATGTGTGGAATAGTATGGGGCATGTGGGCTAATACTGGATTTATAGACTTGATCTGGACTGGTTGGGATGTTTTCTTCATATGTAATTACTCTTGGATATAAAATATGTCTTACACACGAGTGTCAATAAATTTGTTTCTCAAGTTGACTCAGACTAACACAACTACCCTTGTGAAGGCGGGAAGTGGCCTCTCCTCACGCCTCTTCAAAGTCACTATCGCCGGGCCAGGCCAAGGAGATGGGCCCTATTTCCTCCCCTAATCTAACACCTACAGGTCTTTGAACTAGAAAAATCAGCCTTGTTGAGCAGCAAGGGGCATGGAGGATGCCCTCCTGCTCCCTCTTCACTTTTGAGGTTCAAATGAAGACTCATTGACCAGCACACACACACACACACACACACACACACACACACACACACTCACGATTGTCAAGTATCCTCAGAAGAAGACTGGAGAAGCCTGCTCCTCACCATAATAATAAAGCGCTCTTTCACATGGCCTAACCAGATTTTAAATGAGAAAAGGATTCCCGATTCCCCGCTCCCCAAACTCCCAAAGCTCAGGGTACGAACGGGAGTAGGGGGCAGTACATTTTAACCCTGGCTTCCGATCGCTACAATTACAACATTAAGTTTTATAACTTGCACTATGGCCCCATATCCCCGGGCCTGGCTGTTTCTTCCTGCCGCCAGGCCCTTGGCACCGTCACCCGGGTCTCAAATTCCAGACCAGAAGAAGGGCCCACTATATTGCGGTGATTTTATCATTAACAAGACCTGTTTGGCTCCCGAATGAGGAAAAATACTTCAGCATAATATTTGTGTAGTTTAGATGCTGGGCTCCCTCTTCCATTCGTCACTGGAGCAAATCTGGACTCTGATTCAGTGTGCAGGCCCATGCCCCCGACAAGAAGGCAAACTCCTCGAGTCATGCAGGCTGGCCACACACGTGAGGTCTCTTAATGGGACAGTGTTTTAAGTACTGGCCAGTGGACGGAGAGCCGTGGGGGTCAGGTCTTGGAGCAGCTCTGCTATCCCTTCCACTTAGCAATAGGACAATGCCTCTGTCTGAAACATCCACTCGGTCAGGGTGGCAGCCCAATCAATGTCTCTTTGTGGACAGAGCCACAGTGGCCTGGTGACCACATAGGGAAACCTGAAGTTTTCAGAAGAACAATCGTCCCCACCCGAAAGAAACCATTTGCAGCATAGCTGGCCAGCTCCTTCTATCTCTCCCCAACACCTGGCAGGAGGGGTGAGGAGAGGAGCAGGCAGGTCTGGCTGCTAAGCGGCCTGCTCTTGGTTTCCTTGCTGACTTAGCACTGCCGACACGATGGCGGTCGTGAGTTGCAGGTTTGGACAGTGGACTGCACTGTGGGGTGTGCAGGGCTGGGGCACTGGGCAGTGGACTTACATGTTTGCCTTTGCAGGCATCTCGGGCTGGGTTCGCTCCACTAACCTTTTCGCCCGTTAAGCACTTAATCCAGTGTTTTACAAATGGACACCCTAAATTTATTGGGGGAAAAGGAGGGTGGGGGAAAGCAGACACCTGTACTTTATCTTGGATTGTGGGCTATCGTAGCATGCCGGGGATGAGGGTGGGGGTGGTGGGTTACGAGTTAGGCTGACAACCACAAGGCGAGCAGTTCAAAACCACCAGCCACTCAGCAGGGAGCAAGACGAGGTTTCTACTGCTGTAAGGAGTTACAGTCTCAGAAACCCACAGGGGCAGTTCGACCCTGTCCTGCAGGGTCACGATGAGCAGGCATCGATACAATGGTAGTAACTTGGAGTGTGATGGGCTATGCGGCAGACGGTTTTCATTGCCAGGGGGCATTTTTTATTTTTGTTTTCTGCAAAGGGGGCATAGGCAAAATAAATGCGGGAACCTATGCTTAACTGGTTGCAGGGCAAATGCTTCAGGAAAGTTCCCTGGCTTCAGAAAGAATGCAGGTCAGTGAAGTAAATAGTACAGAGGCTTCCAACAGGTTCGATACAAAGTGATGCTGCATTCCTTGGGTGGTTCCCGGTGATGCTGAGGAACACCGTGTCAAGGACGGCCTGTGACCCCGGGGAAAGAGAATGTACAAGATCACCCTGATCACGTGGAGTCTGGAGGGGTGGCGTCTACAGCCAGCCTTCAGGACGCATTGTTTAATTGCCTCTGCCTCAGCCACCGGCCTTGGGGACATGTGCCACTGAGAAACCCAATCAGATCAAGGTATTTCAGGTAAGCTACTTTTGTGAACAGGCTCAAGGTGAGGTTATCTTCTGATCTGTCCTCCCTTGTTGCCCTCTGCTTCAAAAAACAAAACAAAACAAAAAAAACCCCAAAACAAAAGCAGCCGGAACATGGGAGCAATTTCTGTACCAGCTGACACCTGCCAAAACTGTAGTCATTTACAGAGATTAACTGAGGACTGTCTGCTTTAGCAGGAATGTTGGGGCATAACTCAGAGAAAACAATTCTTCACTCTAAGCTATTTTCTAAGCCCCAGGAGTCACAGGGCCGGGTCCAATGCCAGAGGCGTGGAGAAGAGTTCATTCTATGTCCTCCCCAAGGGGAGCCTGGGCAGGGGAGCAGGGTTAGTGCTTTTGCAGGGAGCTGTGATCCCCCTCCCATCTCCACCCCCCAGCAATACTAGAGAGCTATAACACTAAAGCGTGGGGGAAATCGAGAGCATTATCATGTGAAAGGTGTGGCTCAGATGCATTTATAAGCTGGATCAAAAGAACACCTCATCCTTCTTCTCCGAAAATATCCCACTTCGTATGCCAAACAGCAATATTCTGCAGGAAAATACTGAAGCTTCCGACAGGAACTTCCAGCAGGGGTAAATGAAGGCTTGATGTCTATAGTTTCCTGTTATCCTCGTGCAATTAAAATGTCCATTTGCCTCTGAATTTTAAACCAGAGGAGCAGGGGAAAATATCCACTATAAAAATTCACTCTAGCATGGAGGGCAGTCAGGGGTAGTCAGTGGGTAACATATTCAAATGCAGAGGATGCATCTCTGAGCATAGACTTTGAGGCAGTGTGTCTTTTGAGTGTGCTTAGAAGCGCCAACCACCCGTCCCTTCTCTGAGGAAGAGAGGTGGGGCTTTCCCCCTCCTGTAAACAGTTACAGACTGGGACACTCAGAAGGGGAGTTCTCCCGTGTCGTGTAGGGTCGCTCTGTGTCAGCACCGGCTTGATGGCAGTGCCTGAGGAGCCTATATTGCATGTTTGTATACAGAAACAAACAAGCCACCCAGTATATTTTGCCTCTGTAGTTGGCTGAAACTAGAACTGTGGGTCTTCGATGGCTGATTTTTCCAATCACCAGACCTTTCTTTCGAGGTACCCTTGGGTTGAGCTTGGTTCCCCAATCTTTCAGTTAAGCGCTCTAATGCTCTTATCCACCTGGTCTTCCCAGGCCTTCAACTGTGTCTGACGGTGCTTACTATTGGGGCTGCCTTGAGATTTCATACTGGGATTCTTACTGAATCTTAAGCAGAATTTACCAGGGTGCTACATCTGTTTTGAAACTATCATGTTCACCTCTGAGGAAAACACACTCCATTGGAGTATGACTTATGCAATCATTAAAAAGAAGAAAAACACTGTTTTCCCTTTCCCTCTCCATGCCACTTTTCTTTATTTCCAAGACATATCCCACTCTCCTTCTCTGCGATGCCTGCAACTTAAGGTACTATTCATATGCCATTTTGCGAGGCCAATGGCTTCCAGTTTTAGGCTGTGAGTACAACACAACTGAAGGGTCACTTTCAGGAAACCCTGGAGATCTCTGGCTGTAAGGAGCCGAGGCACAGCCCAGGCTCTTCTACCCAAGAAGGCAGATTGGGATACGTTGCCCTTCTCTTCCCTGAAAGCCTTCGCTGGAGAAAGAGCCTGTCTTCTGGGGCTCAGCCACACATCCGTGCACATGACCGACACGAGGTTACTAGGTTTTCTCTCCGCAGGAAAAACAAACCGGGGATGTGTGTTCTCCAAGTATTGCCGAGGTGGGCCGTTGAGAACAGTGCATGTGTTACACGAACCCGTGCATATTAAATGAAAACGGAAACCTGCTGCCCTGGAGGTCACGATGACCAGCGGCAGCCCGTGCGTGACTAAGCAGGATGAGGCCATCGCCAACTATGGCTGCCTCTTACTGGAAGCAGATCTCCAGGCCTTTCTCCTGCAGAACTGTCAGGAGAATTAGCAGATGAGAACAAACCATTTCTGGCTCCCCACTCCCAGGGAGCTTTAAACAGCGAAAGCCTGCAGACTCTGGAGCTTGTGTCAGACAAGAAGCTGTCCAGAAAGGGAAACGCAGATGTTTCCGACTAACAGGAGTGACAGAAAAGTATAAGACTGCACGCACCCAAGGGTGGAAGGCTTATGAGACCTGGGGAAATGAGGCAACTCTGCTGCGCTTGGGCTCTGATAAACTTCAGGGGTATGTGTCTATAACCCCAAACCCACTGCCACTGAGTCTGTTCTCACTCATGTAACATGTATGGGGCAGAGGAGAACGGCGCCTGTGGGTTTGCCAGACTGTCAACCTTTATGGGAAAAGAAAGCCTCATCTTTCTCCCGCAGAGTAGCCAGTGAAGTATAAATTATAAAATATAAAATTATACATCTCTGAACTGTAACCTCCTCCTTTTGAGGATGAACACAACCTGAGACATACTTCTTTCTTCACTGCCACTCAAGGTGAGGGGGAGGGGGGCTTTCACTATTTGAATTGCATCTATTTACTTGAAAAAGATCTGCAGACTGATGTGCCCCTGGGCCTGTGGATCTGAATCCAAGCAAGTGGAGCAGTCTTTCCATGACTTGCTGCGGGTTTGGGATCCAAGCGTCACCCTAGCTCCAGGGTTAGTAGGGTTTTGAAACAACGGCACAGCTAGCATGTGGGAGCTTTCTTTAAAGCAATTTTGTGGGTGCCGAAGCCCCTTCCCAACTGTAAACCTGGAGCCAGGAGAGACTGGTGGCTATGCATTGGACTGCCAACAGCAAGGTGGGCGGTTCTGAACCACAGTTGCTCTGAGACAGGAAGTTGGGATGGGTCTCTCTACTCCTGTGCAAGTAAGTGACAGTCTCATGGCAGTTCTACCTGTCCTATAGGGCTTCTCTGAGCCACTTAGGAGACCTAGAAAAATTCGGTCAATGAGTGCTCGCTGGCTGACACTACTGGGCAAGATTGTCCAATATGATATGTCCTTAAGTACTGTAAATGTCCATGAAATGTACAAATCCAGTTGTACCCACCATCACTGAGTCGATTTCAACTCAGGTGCTTTCTAAGACTATAAATCTACATGGAAACAGATAGCCTCACCTTTCTAAATCCAGGGTTACATATTTAAAATACTCCTAACCCAGGTGCTGGGTGCATGCCTGCAGTCAGGCCTGACCCGTGGTCCCCTCACGTGGGCCAGGGCAGAACTGCTCCACAGACTTTGCAAAGCTGGCATGAGGAAAGGACATCACCAGGCCTTTGCTGGGTAGACTTGAACCACTGACCTTCCAGTTGGCAGCTGAGTGCTCACCATGTGCCCCTCACAGGGATTGCCCCTTTCTTCTCCTACGTGTCCCTGGGTTTTGAAATAGAACCCCAAACTTACCAGAACTGAGTTTAGACTAAAGTCTCCATGGATTTCGTTCTGGTGGTACCTATGTGATCATCCTTTTCTTCTTTGACATTCCCTGGGTGTCTGCAGACCAGATAAAAATGAGAAGACTCTGCTTCTGTGCAGAAAGGTGGGTGTGTGGCTATCCTGTCTCACTTATGCCCACTGGGGAGAGCCTATCAGAGTGACCATCTTGGGCCTCAGGCTGCTCTGTAAGCCAGAGCTGGACTTCTGTACTCTGGGGAAGGGCTGGGAAGGGTTACTCTGAACCCATTGACACCATTCCAGTGAAGCCCAAGTCAAGACCTAGGAGTTCCACTCTTCCCCTGAAGAAATGAGGCCCCAGGGAACTGGGGTTGTGTGTCTGTCTGAATGCCAAGAGCTCTCAATTTCCACTCTGCTTTTCCACCAAACTGTCCTGTGGATGAGTGCAGGTCTCTCCATTGCTCAGCCTCCTTATCTGGAAGCCTGGAATTAAAGTACTAAGAAGGATTATTCTGAGGGGCTCTAAAAGCATTCAGAGCAATTACCTTTGCAGCAATTACCCACTAAACTGGTTTGCGTTGGATGGCTCTAAGCATGGGCTTCCTTGAACAACTCCAGATGTTATTAGGGCTTTTAAGGTTTCCCTTTTGTCTTTCTTGCAGGGGTTCCTGGCCTCACACACACACACACCAGGCCCTGTGTGTCTATGTCCCAGGTACTTCAGGGGTGGCTTGAGTATTATAATGCTGTAGGATGTGGCGCCAGTGTTTCAAACACCAGTAGGCTCACCCCTGGCAAGTGGATGGAGTGGGACTTGCAGCCTAAGACAGAGTAGGAAGAAAGGCTTGAGAACCTACTTCTGAAAAGTATCCAGTGACACTGCTGTGGAGTATAGCAGAATACCCTTTTGATACCATTCTAGAAGAGGAGCCCCTCCTTGCCCCACCCCCACCCCCCAAAAAACTGCACAGTGAACTCAACCAGAACAGGGATGGGAAGATGGCACAGGACTGAGCAATGCGACATTCTGCTAAACACGAGGTAGTCAGTTAGTCCACACTTGGCCTCCAGGGACCCATCTGAGTCTTCCTGTCCAAGTTGTATTCAGAGGCACTGCCTTGCTCCCTATCTGGCACTGCCAAGGTGCCAGGCATTCAGATCTGGGACTCTAAGATCTATTTGACTTCTGCTTCCCTCCCTCTGTTGCCCAGGGCGCCCCCAGAAAAGTCAGTCATTAGTGACACGGACCATCCATTTGTTTGGTTCCTCCTCTCAAGACTTCACTGACCCTTTCTGGTTAACCCCCTTCTGACCACTCCTCCTCCTCCATTATCGACAGGCTGCCACAGGTGGGGAGTGGACCCTGCACTTCATCTTAGAGCCTGCATGACAGCCTGTCAAGGCTGGAAGCTGCTTGGCTGAGCCTTCATCCAGGGCCTCGTGTCTCTTTCTCCTCAGTGACTGGTACTAAGACATGGGCCCATCGGCAGGAGGAACGTTCCTGGTGCAGACTCCCCTCCTACCTGTATGCCCATCCGGTCCTCACTCGTCGACGCTCCCTGTGTGGGGCTCTGTTCTCCGTGGTCACTGCTCTCTGTCTGCCTGCCCCTAGCTGTCACTGAGGATGGTGACTGCAGGCACGGCACAGCAAGCCGCTGCCTGGTCCCGCATCACTGTCACTGTCACGCGCTTGCCCAGCCCTGTGGTTTCTGCTGTTGTCCAAATTCATCTCACCGGGACCTGCCTGGCCCTCGCTGCCCTCGACTTGAGCAGATGTGATGTCCCCTTCTAAGCTGTCAACCCCTGCTGATGATGTGCGCAAAACAAGGATGTCGGCCAATGCATTGCTGGGATCGAGAAGGTGGTCGTGGTTCATTCGGGGGAGCAGCCCACCAGGCCTTTCTTCCTAGTCTGGAAGTTATAATGGAACTTGTCCACCACGGTGGCCGTGCTAGCAAGCTAACGCATACCCTGCAGTGCCGCCAGGACTCCTTGTCCAGCCTCACAACAGCTCACAGGGTGGTAAACCAAAGAGCAGGGGGTCAAGTCCTTCCCTCCTCCTGGGAGGTCTGGCACACCGTGCTGGTGGGGGCCAGTGGTGACGGAAAGATCTGTCTTTCTCAGACGCTGTACTGCTGCTAGGTGGGGCTGGGCACAGTGTTTGTCCTCGGGCAGAGGGCACCAGGAGAGTGAACAAAGACCAGGTGCCCCTGAGCGTGGGACTTCCTTGTCCTGGGGCCTCCTTAGCCCTGGTCCTGCCGGGAGGCATACAGCACACTGTCTGGGGCTCAGGCTGCCGCTCCACTGAGACTGCCTTCTCAGCTGAACAGTCCCTCCCTGACCTGAGAAGACAGGCAGCTGGAACGCCCCACCTGCCCCCACCACACTGGCCAGCTGGCTGCGCGGTTCCTGTAGGCCAGCCCCAGGGCCTTTGCATCCCTGTTTCCTCCACCTGGAAAATTCTTCCCCAGAGACCTGTGGACCCAATCCCTCTGCCAAGTCTTCGCACACCTGTCATCCTCTCCTCCTCCCCTGCCACGCCCCAGCCCTTTGCCTTTGGCGATCTCTCCATGGGCCAGTGCTGCCTGCGTCCTGACAGATGACAGCCTTGGCAACCTTCCGGGGAAGCTCCCGTCCGCCCCGAAGGGTCACTCAGAGCCGGAATCCTCTCCCTGGCAACAGGTGTGGAGGGGGTTCCTGGACCAATCTGCTGCAAAAGACCCCTTTTCCGTTTTGAAACGTCGAGCCATCACTCAGATGACAGATGCCCCGTGCCAGGGTCTCTTCCTACGCCTTATATGCATGCGACGAGGAGCTGGGACATGGCAAAGGAGGATGGGGGGGTGGGAGGAAAGTCGACGACGCAGTCAAGATGCGGCGGTGGCAGCGGGGCGGCGGGGCCCGTGAGAAGAATGAACAAACTGGTCTGAGAAGACACACAACCAGAACGCTCCTGGTCGGCACGAAGGCCAGGTTGCGGCTCCCGGCCTTTGAAGGCACCATCGGAAAGACCAAGGACTAGAGAAAGACATTGTGGCTGGGAGCGTGGACAGCGAGTCAAGGGGAGGGGAGCCCTCAACGGGAGGGGTTGACGGCACAACATCGGTGGGTGGGAGGAATGTGCCAGTCATCGTGAGATGACTCAGGTCTGAGCAGCGTGAGGTTGCCAGGAGTTCGCCGGGAACTCCACAGCCACAAACAGCGATCCCACTGATACCATCTCAGACCCAAGGCTCACACACTGCACTGAGACAGGGGGTTTGGTCTCTTGTGTGCACGGCCGCATCGCCGGTGTCAACGAGAACCCTTGGCACACAGTAGGCTCTCACTCAACGCTGACTCAGTGCCTGAGGGACTGACGGAATGAGTCAGACCCTTCCTGAAACGGCGCCACCTCCACGGACTGCCAGCTGCCCGGGAGTGAGTTAGAATTCACGGGAGGCAAAGAAGTGTGAACTGAAGTTCTCGGTTGAAATTTCGCTGAACAGGACCTAAGTTGGAAAAGTTCTTGGTGAGGGAAAAAGTAGGAGGGGCCTTCAAAAGGTTTGTGGGAACCCAGAAGTCCATGATGATGGAACGTTTTTTCTCCACACATTTCCGGAAGCCCTCTTGTACCATAAGTGAGCAGATGGGGGCCCATGACGAACTGTCTTCAGGAGACGTTAAAATCAGTCGGCAAAACGCATACCTAGAAAAAAAATGCATTCTCTCTCTCTCCTTCCCTCTGCCCCCCTATTTCCTCGGCATATTGCGAACGAGAGTGAACAGTTGAATAAATGTGGAGAACGCGAACTACGGCTACACAAAGCTGAGAGTGCTACCGGCTGCCACAGTTGCCACAGTCTCTTTGTTACTAACTACTACAACTCCTACCACTTCTGAGACACACACACACACACACACACACCCTCACAAGTGCTCTGGAGACACAGGCCCTCACTCAATTGCTAGAGAGACTAGTAGACAGAGATAGCAGGATGTAGAAAGGCAAAACTAACCCACTGCCCTTGAATCAAGTCTCCTCCAATTCCTAGTGACCACACGGGCACCGAGGAGGGCTGCCCCATAGGATGCCAGGGCATGCTTTCTGGAAGCCTCCTGCTTCCTTCTCCAACAGAATGAGTGGGATCCGAAGATGCAGTCGGCAGTCAGCAGCCCAGAGCTTTAAGCACCGCATCGCAGGGCCTCTGCAAGGCACAACGAAACCCAAACAAAAGAAAACCGAACTCCCTGCCACGGGTCGCGTCTCACCCAGAGCGACCCTACAGGACAGGGGAGAACTGGCCCACAGAGTTGCGGTGACGGCACCTCTCGACGGAAGTAGACAGAAAGCCTCATTTCTCCCCAGAGGAGCTGGCTAGTGGCTTAGAACGGCTGACCTTGCAGTGAGCAGCCTCAGGTGCAACCATTGGGCCACTCGGGCTCCTTGGGGCCCAAACACGATCAGTAGGGAGCCCCAGCCTGCGCTGCTCTGCCTTCTAACACCTCCTAAGTCTCATCAGGCCCGAATTGAACCCAAGCCCCCAAACTGGGCCCCCTAGAGTCTGAGGCCCGCAGCCCCTGGCAGTGGGGTTTTGAGCTGAGACCTGAGCTTCCCCTGACGCTGAGCCTGGGTGCAGTCGGCAGTCACGGGTGGCAATGGTTACCTCACCCTCCTGTCTGGTGGCTAAACAGATAATTGTAGCTTAGCTCGGAGACACGGAGACACCCGCCCACGCGTATTTTGCTCTTGACCAGAGGTAGGCCTCTGTGGGGGTGGCCAAGGCATCCTCTGGAGACAGTCTCTAAGTCCAAGACCGCGACCACAGGGCCTCCCAAGGTGTGGTGGAGGCACAGAAAACCCATGCTCCGCAGGCCTTTCTGCTTAAAGGAACACAAAAAGAGGCTTCTCAGGGGCTAGAGGGATTCACAAATCGAGGTGGCTTAAAGCACCACAGGCATCTCGGTGGCAGATGGTTTCTGTCAAGGTGATTGCCAGCACTTTCTTCTGGGGGGACTGACGTCTGCCATCCTTCAGCTAGCAGCTGGGCACGTGAGCCATGGGCACTACTCAGCCTTCCCATGACAAGCTGTTGTTATTTTCAGACAGGCCAGGGCCCCCACTTCCTCCCTCGCCTCCAGAGAAAAGGCCTTCCGGGTCATATCGCAGAGACTGACGTCACGCACGCACCAGGCTAACACCAATCCAGGGTTATCACCAGGTGCTGGAAACCGCCACCAGCTGGCAGGGGGGTTGCCCAGCCCTCCTACTCTGCCAGGAACCTGGATGGGCAAGTGGCTGTTTGGCCAAGGACCACAGTCTGGTGGGGAGAGGACACTGGTCATGACTGGCTTGTACCAGGTGGCTTGGGGAGGGGAGGTTCTGTTTATTCCAAGACGCAAGTGCTTCCTGTCCGCCCAGGTGACCGCATCTGAATTAGGGCTGGGCTGCAGGAAGAGAGCACTGTCCCAGGCTTAACTTCTGCTGTGGCAAGCCGTGGCTGGCCACTGCTTCTCGTTCACACCTCCTCCAGGTCTGAACGTCCCAGTTCTCGCCCTCTCCCCCGATTCACCTTGGAAGGCAGCCCTGGGAAGGCTGGCTTGATGGGACCAGCTTCGGCCGGCCCCCTGCTCTCGGCCAGGAACGCCAGAGGAGGGCTGCTTTTCCAGCGACTGTTTTGAACTTTTCTCTCCTTTTAACTCTGCAAACAGTCCCTCTTCTGTATGAAGACTCTGGTGTGCAAAAGCAAGCCCTCAGCTCGACAAGCGAGACCTCATAAATTGCTGCTGCTGCCGCTGATGCCCGAGTCTTTTCCCAGCCCGAGGGGGCCCCGCCCCACCCCCACCCCCACCCCCACCTCTTTTTTTTAAACCACTTCTGCTTCCTTCTTTTTTCCCCCTGCAGCTGCAGCAGTGAGCTATAGTAAAGCTACTGTATAGGCTTTTGAAAGCGGGGCCTCGGAAAGCTCTCCGAGCTCCATACAAGCCAGTTATTCTCTGGCTTGTTTTCTTTGGCTGCAGGTTAGTAACACAGAATGAGTCAAACAGTATTAACTTTCAATAGGGAAGTGGTGTGGTCAACCAAAGCTGTTTGCGGCTAGATTCTGAAGATAGGTAGGGCAGGTAATGAAGAACAGCCCATAATACTTGCGAGGAGGCGAAGGAGGGAGGCAGCCTCTCTCAGAAACCATTCCAACAATTGAGTTCGACGGGACGCCCGGCACTTTCGAAAGGTGGAGGTGTGTGGCACATGGATTGTTTCCTCCAAAAATAGGCGCTGCGAATCCTAACCTCTAGGCCTGTGGTTATGCAGGTAACACACCTCACCACACGTCGGCTTGCGCAACGTCTGACCGCATAGACGTCTGTGGGCGGAGGCACCCAGGAGCATGCATGCCAGCGGCTTCTCTGGAGGTTGAAGCCCCTCTTCTGCCTGGCCTAGAAGCTACCTAGTCCCCGAGGATGAAGGTCCCGGCCTCGCATCTCCACCACCGTCCCTCTGGGCTTCTCAGACGACAGGTCCTTGGCAGGTCTCGTCCCTGTGTTTTGCCTGGTGTGTTCCTGTGGTGAGTTGACGGAAAGGTATGCACACCTGCCCCAGGCCCCCTCAGCCTGCGTCGTCCTCTCCCCTGGCAGGTTCCCACAGGCGAGGGGGCAGCTAACCTTCCTCTCGGCTGGCTTAGCAGAGAAGGTGGGGACAGTGGGCGGGACCTGTCTGGTCCTTATCAAATGTCCCCAAGCAGGGACTGTCCAGCCCGCAGGCCACACTGGGAGAGTCAACCGCACATAAATCACTTGATGTCTCGCTTCAAAGAGGGACACAGGCTCAGAAGCTCCCCAGTGGCAGTTCTGCCCTGTCCCATCGGGTAGGAATCCACTCGATGGTGGTGAGGCTTTTGGATCACGGATGGTCAGCCACACATACCTAGAAGGCTGCTGAGAAGTGGTGGTTTGTGCTCAGTTGACCAGGTGGGGTCCGCACAGGGCACACCGATCGTCACTATCTCTCCGGAGAGACTGAGGGCGTTAAGAGAAGCCCAGGAGTGAGGCAAAGCCCTGGTAAAAAAAGAAGCCAAGACCTAAGGGGATCACCAAGGAGCCAGGGGCGTCGCAACAGAGGAGGTCGAGGCCAGAGCCTTGCAGAGAATGGCTTCCTCTCAAGCCACACACCCTGAATCCAGACGTCTGGCCTCCTACACTACGAGGACCCAACATTTTGTGTGGTGCAGCCACCCGCTGATGGGGTTTCTGTCAGCAGCACGAGAGAAGCCAGGCATCGGCGAGTCGAGGAATGGACTCTACGATTTCTGACAGCCAGCCCCTGGAAGGCGGCCATGTTGCCATCCTGTGGCTTGGACGATAGGCCACTTTGTGGTTCAGAGGATGTCTTCCTTTCTTTCTTCCTTTAACACCAATGTTGCCAAAGTTCCCCAACCAAAGCAAACGCTTGGCCATCGAGCCGACTGGTGTGACCTTTTGGTTAGCCCTCATTGGGCTGCGAACCCAAAGGTCAGAGCAGGAGCTGAAACCACCGGCCTGCATAGCCAGGGATAGATGGAGCCTTCTACTCCCACAAAGATATCCAGCCCCACTGCTCACAGGGACAGCTGGCTCTCCTCTGTCTGACAGGTAGGCCATGAGTGGGAAGTCGAGGAGGGTGGTTAGTCTGCTCAGATGCTAAAGTGGTTCCTGTGCACGGCCATGAACCTAAAGGTGGCTGTACTTCTGAATAACTCAAAGAAAACAGACTCACTGCAGTCAACACCGACTCATAGCAGTCTACACATTAGAACTGTGCCCATGGGTTTTGAGGCTGGAACTCTTCACGGGAATTGAAAGCCTCCTCTTTCTCAGGAGGAGTGAATGATGGCTTCAAACTGTTGATCTTGTGGGTAGCAGCCCCGCACTTGACCACGAGGCCAGCTAGGCTCTGCACCACCAGCCGTTCAAAATCCCACGGAGCAGAGTTCTGCTCGGACACACATGGGAGTGTCCACGAACTGCAACCGACTCCACAGCAGCGGGTGCCTGGGGTGTGCACAGACCTCTTCCCAGCTCCCGCGTCCCCTGCCCTCGTTCTGGCCCGTCTCCCGAATTCGCATGCACACTTCTACTCCACAGCCGGTGCCCCAGGGTCTCCCACCCGAAGGTAGAAAGTACAATGGCGTCTTGCAGACTTTGTCATATGCTTTAGCTAGGATAAAACTGAGACAAAAACCAAGAAGCCTCATGGGGGAGTCAATTCATATGGGTCCTGTCCAACTGCCTCCTACGGGTTTTCAAGAATGTGAATCATGATAGAGACAGGTCGTAACATCTCTCTCCCAGGAGCTGGCAGGTGGGTTCGAACGGCTGAGCTTTCAGCGGTTAAAGCCTGGTGCTTTAACCGCTGTGCCACCAGCACCCCTTGGGCCCATCCTGACTTCAGGGGACCGCAGGTGTTCTGGAGCAGAGCTGCACCATGGGGTCATCAATGGCCAGCCTCTTACAGAAGTAGCTCACCAGCCCTTTCTTCTGCGGCACAGCTGTGTGGATGTGAATTGTCAGCCTGTCCCATAGGAGCCAACTGCCCACTCTTATTGCCCCTGGGAGATCATGAACTCCCTCTCTTTCTTGACCTGGAGATGAGGAAACTGAGGCTCAAAGAGGGGCTGTGAGCTGTGCAGTCGTCCGGAGAAAGCCCTGGCCAGAACCACCGTCTCCCTGGCAGGCCAGCAATCTTCCCAGGAGGACAGCCGATCCCTTGCCCAGGGCATAAGATTCCTTTACAGTCCAGCAGAGCAACTCCCAGAAATCAGACCCGCCCTCGAGACTCACATTTTAGTGGTTCCCATTTCTTGCTCCCTGCACCCGGCTGAACTGGCTACCTACTTATTTTGAGACTGGCTTAATCACCCAAGGAATAGAATGCATTCCATCTGAACCTGCTCTGGGCAGTGTGTCAGCAAATGAGCAGGACAACGGGCAGGCCTCTGGGGCTTTGAAAGGTTACCACTTGAAGCAGCTGCAGCTTTTGACTCCCGGGAAACTGGCACTGAGGCTGAAGGGTGTAACATTTCACCTCCCAGAAATCGAATCCAGAATTCTCGGGCGAGCAGCGTATATAAAAAGCCCCGGGGAGGCAAAGGGGGAGGGGAAGAATGAGGAGTCAGCAAGTTGCACTTGGATCTTATAGGGGGGCCACAGTGCTCCCAGAGCTTTCTGATGACCAGAGCGTCTCGTTGGAAGAAGACAGCGCATATGAATTTGGCCGAGGAGGAAAAATGTATTTGCTTTGGGAAAAGGGAAAATATCTAGGAAACTGAAGCACGGGTCTCTCAGCTGTCTGTCAAGATCACTTCTTTTGTTTGCAAACACTTCCAAGGTCGTGCAGTCCTAGCAGTTCCTGGGTTGCTCAGCGTTCCAAGTCTGCTCAGAGGCCCCGTACAAGAAAGGCCTGGCGATCCACTTACATCGGAAGGATCACAGCCACTGGAAACTCATGGGGCACAGTTCCCCTCTGCTTTCCTTGGACTTGCCATGGGTCAGAACCCACTCGATGGCTTTATACTCACACTCCACTCACCCACTCTCACTCTCCCTCACTCACCCACTCATATTCACTCACCCACCCACTCACTGCCATCATCAAGTCCAACCCCCAGCAAGCCTATAGTACAGGGTAGCACTTCCCCTGTGGGTGCAAGACCGTCACTTTACAGGAATAGACACCCCATCTTTCTCCCTTGGAGTGTCTGGTGGTTTCGAACTGCTGATATTTTCGCTGGCAGCCCAATGTGTGACCACTGTGCCCCCAGGGATCCTATTTGTATGGTTTAGGCAGAGAAACTTAAGATTTTCAAGATGGCAAGTTTTTCCTTCCAAAATATTCTGAGGGAAAGAGAGGTTCCCCCCCTAAATGAACTCTGGGCAGTAGGTGGTGTCTGACGGAGAAGCAGCGAGCTCTCCGGGAAGTATGAGTTTGTAGGAGAGCTGATTTCTATGTGCCTTTCTATCTCTCACGCCTCAATCCTGAAAAGACAGGAGGTGACATCGTGTCTCCAGAAAACTGCAATTATTGGCCATTAAGATCCTTAAGATTTTTGTATGGGTATAGATATACAACAACAATTTGCACAGTACCACGGACCCACCTAGTATTATTAATAGATAATCAGAAAAAAGAGAAATAATCAAGACCTTACTGCAAAGATTTTCAATGGTTATATTGTTTTAAAAGCTCTTTCCGATGTGTGCTTTACACTAGTCCACAACAATTCTATACAGTAGACAAAGCTTCTATTATTCTATGACCCAGTGGAAAGTTCAAGGTCAGAGCCTTCTAGAAGGTCACACACCTTCAGTTGGGAAGTAGAACTATACTTTGGTAAAACTTTGCTTATTGGGAGCTCTGGAGTAGTGAATTATGCACTGAACTGCTAAGCACAAGGTCAGCAGTTCAAAACCACCAGCTGCTCCCTTCTGCAAAGAGTTACAGGCTGAAAAATTCACTAGACCAGCTCTACCCTGCTTTGCAGGGTTCTCTGAAGGGGCACTGATTCCCTGGCAGCGAGTTTGGATTGTTTGGGACAAGAATACATCTCCCTGAGGAAGACAGACAGATGGACAATACTGTGAACCCGGGAGGGATACGTGCTCTGGAGTCATCTGCAGGGTCTCAGTATTCAGAGTTGGCAGGGTGGAGGGAAAAACAAAAACTTTCTGGACTCTACCCTGAGGGTCTGGTCTGCCCAGACTTGACAACAACAGCAATAACAACTGTCGGATGAAGACAGAACTTCTTCATAATTATTATGCTCCAAAGATTAACCAGACTATTTCCCAGCATTTGTTATGGAATTCCCAGTTACGTAAGGCCTTTGTGTTGTCTAACTTTGAGCTAACTTCTGTTGTTAGGATGATGGCTCGCTTCCCTTGAAGCCTGTGGGCCCAAGCGTTGTCAATAACCCCTAGCCTGAAAGAAATGCTTATCTACCTCTACAGATTAAGGTCCTGTCTTTTCACTCCTCTGGTCACATAGTCAGTCACCTGGACATTCCTAATACCACCCCCCTTATCACTATATAGCCCTGAAGACAGCCCTCTCCTGTGACGTATGTCCTTGCCTGTAATTAGGGGCCTGGCTTGGCTCCAGAGGGTATATAGTGATGGGATATAGGATAGAAAAAGAAGCCTGCCTCTCTCAAGCCTGCTTCATACCAGCCTGCCTCTATCCAGGCTGCCGCTCTCCTGTCTCCCTCTCCATGTGGACCATCTAGCGGGGTGGAGGTGAGCATGCACCATGAAAGGATATATATGTAACTTCTGATGCTCTTTTCTCTCTCTTTCATGATCTCTATATCGATGTTATAATAAATAATAATTATTGCTACACAACTGCCTGTTGAACCCTTGCTGTGAGTATATCAGAGGACTGATCACCCCCTGATAAACAACCAACGTGACAGTATTCCAGTTGCTTTATCTGGGCAGAGCTCTGGGAGGGGAGTCCTGTACCTGTGGTTCAGGCAGGCACCTTAATAAAAAGAGCTATGTGCAAGCAGCTCTTCAGTACACAGTCCTCATATGGAAAACCGTATTTGTCGGACCACAAGACGCATTCTGGCCCCCCTCAAAGTGGGGGGAAAACAAGGGTGTTCCTTATGGTCCGAAGGTGTGGTACGCCAGAACATTTGTTGATGATTCCATGCACCTGCTGACTGCCTGCTGCTGTTTGCATGCTATGGATTGCTGTGTGTGAGGGGGAAGGTCCGCCTCCTGGAGTCTCCATGTCAGTCAGTCATGATCGGCACAGGGCACGCCTCCCTTCATTTGTTCGTGAAAGTGATGATGGTTCTTAACACCCCTGTTGAGTTTACACTGTTAAATATTACTGTATTTTGCTTTCTTTTAATAAATATTTTAGCATACTGGTACTAGTTGATTCAGAATATTTTTTCTTGTTTTCCTGCATTAAAAACTGGGTGCGTTTTATGGCCCGAACAATACAGTACTTTGCAGACAAGACAGGACAGCCTGGTTTAGAGAGACCGGTAGGACAGCTGCACGGGGATTCCCAAAGCCGTGCTCTCTAAGGCAGACGCCATTCCCTCTCTTTGCCTCCAGGTGGCCCACCGGTGGGGTCCACTCGCTGAGCTTGTGGGGCTTTGCCCGCCTAGTTACCAGGGATCTGTAAGCTGTGCCGGGAGCTTACAGGCGGTAGAAAGAATGCAGCCTGTGCTGCCTGCCCCTCAGGCCACCTCACGTAACCCTCACATCCTCTGCACTGTCACCCCCAACCCCACCCAGGTCATCCCCAACCCCACCCACTGCCACCACGTGGATTCCGCCTCTCAGAGCCCTACCCTCCAGCATAGCACAGAACTATTCCTGAAGGGCAGCTGAGACTGCAGTTTGTTCGGGAAGCAGACCGCCTCTTCTTTCTCCACAGAGCACGGACCTGGTGGGTTCTGAGTCAACCTTGAGGGTGACAGCCCAATGCCAATCCCCCACTGTCGGAAGGACTCTGCATAATCGGTGCCATCAAACTCACTCTATAGATGGATGGCAGGGAGTAGGAGAAGGGGTGTGAACTCACCTCTCATGCCGGAGACCTGGGTTCGATTCCCACCCAACACACCTCATGTGCCACCACCTCCTTGCACACTGCCATCCATTGGTAAAGGATTTCATCTTCTAGTATACCAAGGACTTTCGGACAGATTAGGTTAGAAAAAAGGCCTGGTACTTTGAGAAACCAGCCGAGGAGAACCCTGTGGACCACAATGATGTGATCTGTAGTGGATCGTGGGGATGGTCCAAGTGGTGGGGCCACATGATGGCAGCTTACGTACAACAAGTGGTGGGAAACTGTGACATGCAGCTAGAGCCCAGTGGGTGGCCTCAGAATATGAGTCCAGACCCCTCATTAACCGCCTTGGGTATGCAGCTCTCTCCTCGCTGTAGCCCCTGCCCATGCAGGGCGTGGCGAGGCCGGCCACGCACACAGGGCACCACCATGGGCACGTCTCCTTGGCTCTTCACAATTCCCAAAGCAGAATTCAAAAAACCACTTCCAATGAGGTCTCGCAAGGAAAGAAATCCCTAGAGGGCCAGGTATTATCTTGAGCACTGAACTTAATTCAAAGGTTTCCTTTTAAACTCTCACTCAGCCAGAAAACTAACCAGAAACTAAATCCAACGTGGACTTAGGAAACACCATCTCAAAACGCTCAGCGCCTCACGGTGTGGAGGCATGCCGAGAAACCTGGCTAACGGGATGGGGTTTTGTCAATACTCCTTTAATGGCACCTGTGTCTCTGTAAGTCAAGGCCATTTCGAACTACTGTATTGCTATGAACTCACTTTATAGGGGTCAAGGGAGTTAGCAGGTTAATTTGATTGCATTGCTTGTTTTTTTTTTTTTTAAATAAAAAAGGACAAATTTTGCTTTGAGTACTTAAGGACTTTTCTTTGTTTTTATTAAAACCTTGGCTTTTACTTACAGACACATACATTCCAGGTGAGGTCAAAAAGTTCATGGCAAAACTCCACTACCTTCTAATTCCATTTCCCCACAGCTTTTGAAGCCCCTTCATCTCTGGGGCTATCAGATGATCATGCACAGGTGTAACACCCGTACACCTACATGTACCCACAGGTGGCATGTGAAGTCCCTGCTCCTGCCAATATGTCAACAGGAACTCTCCTTGAGACTTTTATAACAGGAGACCCGGCCATTTTACCCACTGGGAACTTTGACGCAGTACTCAGAGTACCTCAAGAAACCTCACTAGCGCTGAAGATGAAACCCAAACTACAAAAATCAAAATGTATAAATGTTTAATCAAACATTTAAAAAATATAAACAAACCCTGCAACATTATGTCCATGTCATTAATTTTTAAATTTAGGATTCATATTTTTGTTTGTTTGTTTAGGTCATAGGTTCCCAAAACTTATTTGTCTGAGCGACCCATCACTCACACCCTTTTGCAGAAACACCATGACTTAGCACCCTTTGGCAATGATACACTTTTGTATTGCAGGCCACAATCCAGGATAAAGTGTAGGCATCTGCTTTGGCCACCTCCAAGAGGTGGGTAGGATCCCCACTTTGGGTCACATTGGATGAGAGTCTTCTGGTTTCTGAAGGACTCTGACAAAACACCATGAAGAGCGAAGGTTTTCTAGATGAGAGCTCCTGGCTCTCCGTGCTATCCATTGGCCTCCCAGGCCCTCTCCTGCTCTGGGAGTGGGTGGGTGCTACAAATGCTTGAGCCCAAAGCAGGCGTGCTGGGAGATAGCTGTGCTCTGCATACACTTGCCCTGGAGAGGTGGTGGTGGTGGTGGTGTCCTGATTAGAGGCAGGTTTGGCCAGGTGAGCCACCCACGCAGGGAGAAAGTCATGATGAAATAGGCATTGGCATTACACGTGGATGGGGAAGAAAGCAGGGCCACAGGGAATGAGCTATTTGTTCCCAGATGATGTCTGCACAAAGTGGCATTCCTATGTCATCTGGTGCCTGTGGCCATGTCCGATGGCAGACTGGACAGGGTCTCCCAGTGGCGGGGCTGAACGCAGGACTCCTTGGGGAACCTATTTTGTAGAAAATATTCTGTTACCCCTTTTGAGTGGGAGCTAATTTAGAGATTATCTGGTCCCAGGGCCTGGTCCTCCTGAAGAGGAAAGTGAGGACTAAAGGGCTTAAGATAATTGCCCAAGTTCACACCCACTGACCCAGTGGCGCCAGGGAGAAAGCTGAGGGGCCCCGGATTCAGAATCTGGGAACCTTTTTACGTATTTTCAGATTAGGAACCCGAAGCCTAAGTACAGACAGGGATACATTCTAACACGGCCTGAGATGCATTTAGAACTTGGCCTCTTGGCATGGAAAACAGGGATCGGGCATTGCCATAGTCCAGGGAGAAAAGTGCACTCTGGCTCACGGTCTCTGTGTCCGTCCTGTCTCCTCCCTGCCCCTGCCCGTTAGACGGAGAAGGAATACAGATCAAGATGGTGAGTTCTTACTGGTGCCTGGAGGAAAGAACGTCTCTTGCTTTCTGCAGCAACATCAACGCCAGCTAACAATCTCAGTGTCTGGAGTGGGAGAACAGGCTGGTTACACAAGGGTCACGGGTCCTCCCTGGTCATACAAACCATTGCCAGTGAGCAATCGTTGCTTCTGGGGACAAAAGTACATTCCTTCCAGGGGCCTTTTACATTCTCATTCACCCCTGGGGCATAATAATAATAATAATAATAATAATAATAATTTAAAAATATGGCTGCCATCATTCTGACTCTGATCCATGGCCAAGTGCATGTTACAGAGGAGGGCTGCCACGGATGTCACCTGTGGGCTGTAACCCTCACAGAAGCAAGTGGTGAGGCCTTCCTTCCTGGTTCTACTAGGTGTGTTCCAGCTGCTAACCTTCACTCAGTCATGCAGTGCTCATCCACCGGCACCACGCAAGACTTGTTGGAGTGACTCAAGCTCAAGACAGACTGCCAGCCAGTTGATTCTGACTCCCAGTGACCCGGTGAGGCAGGATGCAAATGTCTCCATGGGTTTTCGAGACGTGACACTTAATGGGAGTAGAAAACCCCATCTTTCTCCCAAGGAGCGGCTGGTGCAGTTCAAATCCCAGACCCTGCAGTTCACAGCCTAACTCAGCACCACGATGCCACGAGTATTAGTTGATCATTTATGCTGCTCTTGAGAGAGGAGGCCCAGCCCATATGTACGGAGAGTTCCTTCTCCCCATTTTATCAGCTGTTTCTGTGCCTAGGCAAACAGGCCTGAGGAGGCTTCGCCCAGGTGTTACACAAGGGGGCTTCCAAGAGTTTGTGGGAAAATGGAATTGAAAGAATGGGATTTGTCTAACAAGCTTTTTGAAGCACCCCTGGTACTTCTCGCTGTATTAACCTAGCCAATTGAAGGTTTGGTAAAAGCAGTTTTTAATGGTTTTAAAATGACAAGAAATCTAGAGAGAACTTAAGGGCCAAAGACATCTTCCTTCATGTAAGGCTCTCTCCTTGGTCTAGGCTGGCACTACTGTAACGAATAAGCAGATGCAATGGTCCATGGGATAGTGTGATGGGGAGGGAGAGGGCTTAGGTGCGGGAGGGGGAAGGGAGCATTAGAGCTGATTGTGAATGATGTACATACAACTCTTTTTTAGAAGTGTCTTAATTATGGAAGTGTATGATATGTGAATAGTATATTAAGAAAACTACTTTAAAAACAGAAAAGAAACCAAACTTGACCTTTGGTTACCATGCGTGAAGGAGGATGAGTGTGGGCTTCAGGGCATTCTGATGGTGGTGGAAGAATTTGGAGTCGGGTGGCCCTAATGGATGGACAGCACAAAGAGTACAATCCAGGGCACTGAATTATACACACAGAAGTGGTCGAATTGGTGAATGTTTGATTGGGCGTATTTTTGTCAAAATAAAAAAAATACGCAAATAACAATGAGTATGGGAGAAAAAGAAAATGCTCTAAAACAGCTTGTGGTAAAGACTGTAGAAGTTTTCAGATAGGGTTGAACTATTGGATTGCATCCTATGCGGATGAAATGCCAATAAAACGGTAAGAAGGAAAGAATAAACAGAAACAGATTCTAAACTTCAGTATGAATATTTTAGATACAACTATTATTAATGCATTAAAGCCTGCTTTTGCCAAATCCTCAGTTGGGTGGCTTAGTAGTGTGGGAAGTAGGGGGGGGCCCTTCAAAAAGTGTGTGGAAAAACCCCATGATCTTCTCATTGCATTCTCCCACAACCGCTTTGAGGCCCCATTGTACAGTCCCCCTGGGGAAAGCTGGCCACTTTGGGCATGTCCCCATTGGCCCAGAAATGTCTTTTCACAAGTAGCATGGCATTTACTTTCCATTTGGGGGGGGGGGAGGGGGGGCGGGGCACAGAAGGATCAGCTTGCATGCAGCCAATAAGAAGGGTGGTGGTCTGAAGACACCCTAAGGTGCCCTAGAAGAAAATCCAGCAATCTCCTTCTGAAAGGTAAGTTTCTACTCTGCACCCATGGGTTCCAGGACCTGGGAGAGACTGGGCAGCAGGGATGCTGCTTGTCTGTTTTTAATTTGGGTGTGAGGGGAGGAGCTCCAGGGGTCACCCCTGCGTGTGTCGCCTTCACTACACTTGTGTTCTGTCCTACTGTACCTCTGGGGTGGTCACACTGGGGTCCAAAGTGCCTTTTCTCTAGATCAGGATTGCATCCAGAAGGTATTAAGGTTCAAATCCAGCACGGGAAGAGTCCTCAGGAAGAAAGATAGGCTGGATGCAAGTCCCCGTCAGAGCGGGAGCGTGGCTGGGTGGATCATGATAGCCCTGAAGGCACAGACCCACAGAACACCTGGCACCCTGCGGACCCGTCTGCAGCGGAGACCTGCGCAGACCATCAGCCTGCTGCGCCTGCGCGGGTGCCCTGAATGAGGAACTGGGGAGCGAGAAGGCTGTGGGCTCCTGTAAAGGCTGAGCGTCTCGGAAACCCAATAAAACGGTGGTTCTCACCTTCCTCATGCCGCAACCCTATCATACAGTTCCTCATCTGGTGGTGACCCCCAACCAGAAGATTATTGTCGTTGCTACTTCATTGCTACAATCATTTTGCTACTGTTATGAACCGGGGGGGCTCTGTGAAAGGGCCGTTTGATCCCCCTATGGGTCGCAGCCCACAGGTTGAGACCCGCTGCTGTACAGGGAGGCTGGGAATGGCAATCAACTCAAGGTCAGTAGGTTAGGTTGGGTTGCGTTGGGTTGAGGGGCTTCCCCAGGAAGCGCTTTGCCGGAGGGAGCGCTGACTCACGCTGTGTTGGGTGGTCCCTGCCCCACATGGCATGCTGGCGCTGGAGGGAGGCGTTTCCGGGGCTCCCTCCCCTGATTGGGTTCCCCTATCCACCCACCCACACAAGGAGCAGACATGGCCAGCCAGTCTGTGGGAAAACTTCAGGGGCTGACCTCGCTGTGACCCTGCCCTGGAGAAAAAGTGCTGATTCCTTCCCTCCTGTCGATAGAAGAGAGCAAGGACTGCCAAGCCTGTGCCGCTCTGTTCTCTTGAAGCAAGCCACCGTGGACCAGCACTATCTGGATAAACTGTCCTCAGGAAAATACAAAAACCCCAATAAAGGAAGAAGTGCAACCAGCTTCTGAAGGGCTGAAGGGCTGACTCGAGTTCCTCTCAGAGTAGCTTAAGTTTCAGTGCTGCCTTTGTGGAAGCCGAGGCACCCAGCTTCTCTTTGCTCTGTGGCAAAGACGAAACATATTAAGACACCTGGGACCCTAGGCACGGGGTTGGGCAAAGAATGACCCCTACCGAAGTGTCAGTTCAGGGAGGCCTGGTGGAGTAGGGGGCTAATTTATTGGGCTGCTACCCACAAGGTCACCAGTTCGAACCCGTTGGAAGAGAGATGAAGCTGGTTGCTCCCTAAAGATTTATGACGTCAGAAGCACACCTGGGGCCATTCTCCTGTGTCCTATGGGGTCATTAGGAGTCAGAGTCCGCTCGATGCAGTGGGCTGGGTTTGGATTTGAAAGTGTTAGAGGGCAGAGATGGTTCTGTGGGAGACCCCTCCCCCTCCATGTAGGAGATGGGGTGGGAGGGTCATGTCCATTCAGGGCACTTCTTGGGGGGCTTGCATGTGGCTGTGACCCTGACCAGGTCTGAGCAGAGCTTCCAGACCAGGAAGAACTAGGAACAAAAGGCCTGGTGCTCTACTTGCAGTTATGAGCTGGTGACAAACCATAGGATCACGGCGGTACTATCTGGAATCCCTCCTGATGGTGACACAGGTCTAGGCAGCATTTTCTTGGGCTGACTCAAAGTCAGCTGACAGCATTTGCTGTTGTTTTGTTTTAAAAAGTGTAGAATAATTTGAGTTGGGCCCTCTGATGGACTTCCTTGGCTTTGAATTCACTTGACAGCAATGGGTGACCTTTCTTAAGGAAAGAGATGGGGTCAGTGTGCATGTTGCTTTAGAACATTCAAGCAAACAAACAAACTCACTGTGAGCCTGTACGACAGGGTGGAGCTGTACCCAGGGGTTTCCAAGACTATAATTTTTTTTTACAGGAATAAAAAGCCTCATCTTTCTCCCACGGGGCCGCTGGTGGTCTCAAATTGGTGACCTTGCTGTTGGCAGCCCAACGGGTAACCATGACACCACCAGAACTCTGAACAGAGCTTGTGCTACAATCCTTAACCGACGGCTCAGCCTTGCTTTGCACCACCGTGGATCTCCAGAGATCAAGCCCAGCGATCACGCTGACGGTCTCCTTTCTCCTGACGACAGCTATTGCCCTGGAAATGGTCAGTAGTTGTTTGGCTAGCCTTCAGAATTTTTAATTAGTTTTCTCAGATGGAACAGATCCCTGACCAAACAGGTGGGGACTTGTGAAATCAGAAGGACTGCCCTAACCAACCCCCCAGCACGGAGGGCCCCCACCAGGTCGGTTTGGGACCTGATCTTTTTGCTTTCCTCAACCTCTGAAGCAAAACACCATCATCCACCGAGACACTGGATTAATTCACAAAGAATTTCTTTAAAGATCTGTGACGGCCATTGTTGGGATGTTGATCTTAGAGGCATGCATTCCCACTCCAGGAGGTGCCTGGGTGACATCGCAACAGGACTCTACAAGGGGGTTTTGAAAAGCTCGTGGGAAGACGGAAGGTAAAGGAACTTGTTGTACTCACTTTCTGGTGCCTTGTGCCAATGAATCGTACAGCCACACTAATTACGACTCCACACAGAGTAACAGAAATTTAAAAAGGAAACATAAACAACTCTCCTATACCCTTTCCTTTCATCATCCTCTCCCTTTTCCTCTCATGCCAAGTGGGAAGATAGGCGTTTCAACCCTTGGGCCAGCTGCTCGGTGCCCTTCTCACTAACTGAACACCGTCCTTCCCACCCTGCTCACCCTGCCCCCAGGGCGCGCCTGGGAGACCACCCCGGCAAAGGCAACTTCCCAATGGCCATCTTCCAGGGTCCCTAAAGGGACAATAGCTTGTGCCCAACTTCCTCCAACAAAAGCCTGGCTGAACCTTCCCAGCAGTGCCGTGGGAGAAAGAACTGGTCATTTGCTTCCATAAAGATCCCCGCTAATCCACAGCCCTCGAGCCAATGCCAACACCGAGTGACAGTGCAGCACAGACCTTGCTGTTGGGTCTCCAAGGAGGGACTCTTCAAGGCAGCAGACCGCACATCTGATGGGCTTGAAGTGCCGACCAAACATGCTGCCACCGAGTCGACTCCGGACCCCGCAGGCATGGGGAGACCTCTCCTGCGGGTTTCTGAGACCGTGACTCTTTATGGGAGGAGAAAGCCCCCTCTTTCCTCCCACACATGGCTGCCTTGTGCATAAATCCCTCCACGAAGATGTGCTCAGTGCAGGGTGGCCACAGACCTTCAGGGAGTCAGTGTGGCGACGCAGCGGAGCGCCACGGGACAAGGGAGGGACGCAGAGGTCTGCGCTCTATTTCTGGCTCTATTACTCGTCGGTTCTTTAAAACCCCATCACGTCTTTTCACTTCTTGGGTGACTGGGGCTGACGGCGGGGGCAGGTCCCTTCTAACTCTCAGCCTTTACTTTCACGATGCAAGAGAATGTCTCAGAACTGCATCCCTTGTGACTGCCGGGGCCACATGCACGCAGATGCCGGCACCATCACAGGGGAGGGAGGTCTTACAGGCTGCTCCTAGTGGCGGGGAACAGAATGCCACCAAAGGACAGATGGTCCCACCTCCCACAGGTGTTCAAATAGTGGGAGCGGGGGACGTATTTCCTGAGTGGCACAAATGGCTCAGCACCTGATGACTGACCGAAAGGTGGCCAGTTCGAATCCACCCATGGGTGCCTCAGAAGATAGGCCTGCAGATCTGGTTCCAAAGAGGCTATAGCCGCGCGCGCGCACACACACACACCCATGAGAGACAGTTCTGCTTGGGCACCCACAGTTACCACGAGCCAGAATCTGCTCAGTGACAACGGACGGCCAGATACTCGCAGAAGAAGACAGTATGGGAAACATAGCAGCGACGGTGGGCCGCCGTTCCATCACAGGTGAAGAGGAAAGTCAACTGTTCCCAACGCCCTCGCACCCCACCCCCACCCCCAGTGTGTGTGCATTTGCATTTTGGCTAGAAGATCTCTTTATATTGAATTTACATCGACGACCACCCACTTGCTTTGCCCTAGCCCCCAAACTCCATTCGGCAGGAAAGACTTTGCAAATCTGGGGGCCTTTCTAAGACGAATCCCTTCTGTTGGCTCCCAGGCCCCTTCTTGCCAATGACTATCTCCTTCAGTTACAGATGGCGTGAACGGCAGGTGGGCTGTTCCCAACAGTACCCAGGCGCTCCCACCCCCACTGCCCGTTCTTAAGAGCCTGTGCAGTGCGTGCTCACTTGTTTCTGAAGTTCAACCACCTTGTCAGTTCTCTGAAGGTGGCAGGAAATGCTGGGGAGAGGGCGGGGTTGGGGGAAGCCAGAAACTGTCTTTTTTTTTTTTTTTAAATGACTGAGAAAAACAGAAGTAGAAGGTAGAGGAAGGGGCGACCTGCCTAAGGTTTTTTTTCCCTCCAAGCAGGTTCACAGATAAACACTGAAGAACTCGTGGTGGCTTCCATTCTTAAAGATAGAGACTCTGAGCTTTTCTCAATGTTTAATGAGCCTCTGAGGTCAACTTCCTCACACCTAACAAGAACCCAAGACGAGGGCACAGTGGGTGAAGTGCTTGCTGCTCGCTAAGAGGTCAAAGGTTAGAGCCTAGAGCCCCGGAGCCACTGTGGGAGGGGAAGATAACGCAGCACACTCCCACCCAGCTGACGGGAGCCGTCAGGCAGCGCCCCTGTGGCTGGGAACCAGTGGAGGGCAGTGAAGAACAGTGGCCATAATGTAAGCCGGCTTCCTCTAGCTCTGGGTTCTCCACCTTCCTCAGGCCGAGACACAGTCAGACAGTTCCTCATGTGGTGGTGACCCCCCCTCCCAACCACAAAACTATTTTCATTGCTACTCCATTGCTGTAATTCTGCTACTGCTATGAATTGGGCAAACCCTGTGCAAAGGTGGTTGGACCCCGCCCCCCCCCCAAGGGGTGCGACCCACCGGCTGAGAACAGCTGCTCTAGTTGGTCCCTGGGTGGTAGGAAGCGCTAACATACTAGGCTGCTAACCCCAAGGGCGGAGGTTTGAACCCACCTAGAGTCCCTTCATAAGAAAAGCCTGGCGATCCAGTTCCCCAAAGCTGGCCATTCTCCACCAATGGCCCACCATTCTCCTCAGCACACAGGGGGGCGTCATGAGTGGGCATCGATTCCCAGGCAATGGGCTTAGGTTTGTTTTTCTTGCCCCATATGTGGGGTGCCTTGACAGAGGGCAAAAGCACCTGCTCAGTGTGTGTGTGTGTGTGGGGGGGGGGGGGTCTATGCTCTGCTTGCCGCAGCTATTCTAGAATGCAACGAACTCCATGGTGACTCCTGGGGTTTCCTACAGTGGGGGACTTCTGTCCCTGAGGCCTAGTTAGCACGCGCGCAAACACACACACCCACACACACACACACACACAACGCCCCAGATCCTAGGGGAACTACGAGGGGTCCATCACCTGCCAGGTCTGGCTGGGTAGCCTGGAGAGTCCTGGTGGGCTACAGGCCCACTGGGTGGGAACGAGGCTGATAGACGGTGCCCTCAAGCATCGCAGAGGGACACCAAGACACAGGGCAGCCTGGTCTGGTGGGGCTGTAAGCCTGGGGGGTGCAGTTGGTTCCCTCCTGGGCTCTGCCCACCCTACGGGCCATGGGGTAGGCTGACCTGGCACCTGCAGATGGTTCTAGAAGGTGAGCATGACGTCAGGAGGCATGTGGCTGGGTCTCAAGGGAGGTTGCTATAAGCTGCTGTGCCCTTAGCCCCCGAAGGCAGTCTTAGATGCCCCCAGCAGGAATCACCCCGAGAAGGACTCTCAAGGCCACTGGTTCAGAAGTAGCATTAGAGAAGCAAGGGGTTCTGCTGCTCCCCAGATTCGCTCTCTGAACCGAGCCCACAGATGACGCTTTCCTCCAACCTCACTCAGGACTGCTTCTTTTGACCCCGTGTTGCAGATGAGGAAACTGAGGGGTAGAGAACCCCGGTGACTTGTTGAAGGTTTTGGCATCAGGACCAGAATGCCATCTGTGTGGCTGCAGACCCTAAAGCCTTAACCATTTCATTTCACAGCCTGCACCTGACTTCTCCCCAGCTCTGCTTCTCAGGATGGATGGTCAGAAGTCCTGGTTTTCAAGAGCCTGTCTCCCAGAAGAAAGCATATTCCCATGCTTCTCGGGACCAGGTAAGTCCTGGAGGGGTGCAGACGCAGACAGGGGCTCTCTCTCATGAGCTCCACAGGCCTACGTGGTAGGTAAACCAGTCCCCCCAGCCTGGGGAAGGGCCTGGCTCTAAGTAAGAGTGTCACTCTTGTGTTTGCTCAAAGATAGTCATTAAGTCACTGTGAAGACATCGTTACTGCAGACTAAACAACTCCACTCCTTTTTTAAAAGCTTTCCTCACAGGAGATTTTTGGTTGGGGTTTTTTTTTTTTTTTGGTACCAATGTTCTATATTTACCAGTTTTGCCCCAGGCTCCCGTCTGCCCTCCTACTCTATTTAAAACCATCCTGTAATAAGATCTCGATCGGTGTCTCAGAAAGAAAAGGGTCCCACGGCTCCATCTCAGGGCCTTAACAAAATGAATTAGAGGCCAGCCTTAAAGGTAAGCAGTCACTTGTGGTCCACTCTGACCCTCAACCTCCCTTTCAGCCTCCCCCACACCTGGCCTTGTGGAACATCATACTCTACTTGAGGGGCTAGTCCTCTGGTCCACTATATGCTTGCGTGGGCCCATCACACACCCTGGCCATGCTGATTTTTTCCTCTCTACTCGGAGAACCTTCCAGAAGAGCCCAGGAGGACTGAGAGGTCCTTCTGAGGAGGGGAGTACCTACCATGAAATTCTGTCCCCCAGAAGTGGCCCGGGGAGCCTTTGTGAGATTAGCCACAATTGATGGCATGTTAGTGGAGCCCAGGATTCTGGGTCATGGTGTGCCCTTAGTGCAGGCCTGGAGATGGACTGACTCCATGGGTTTACTTACTTCTTGGTTCCCTGGGTCCGTCTACGGTGATTTTGATGGCTCTGTGGTAGGTGGCGACTTGAGGGGGGTTTGTGAAGACAGTGATGGTCAGAGTGAAGCTTTTCCCTGTGGGAAAACGGACAAGAACACAATAGCATGAGGTGGCAGCCGGAATGTGTGACTTGGCAAACAAAACAAAAGCAATGCTTAGCCTCAAACCACTGTCTCTGAGTCGATTCCCTACAGGGTAGAGAACTGCCCACAGGGTTTCGGAGGGGGTGACCCTCATGGAAGTCAATGGCCACATGGTTCCCCCAGTGAGTTCTACTCGCTGATCCTTCGGAATGCCATTGAGCACTTCACTAACTGCACCACCAGAGGCTTAGCCTCTGCCCTAGGGCCTTGGGGGTTCCCATCCTCCCCGAAGTGGCCTTGCTTAAATACTGGTATCTGTCTTAGTGTCAGAGCCTAGGTGCACAAGTGATTTTCCAATCTGCTGCTAACCTAAAGGTTGCTTGTTCAACACCTCCCACTGCCTCCTGGCAGGGCTTCTCTGCTGGAAAATGGTTTTTCTTTGAAAGCCCAGTGAACTGCTTCTGTAAAGATTACAGCCCAGAAAGCCCCACATGGCTCACTCTGAGTCAGAACTGATTTGACAGTAGTTGGTCTTTATCTTTTCTTGGCTTGGGTGTGTCCCTGTGTAAGGCATCTCACCGAGTCTCTGGGAAATGCCAACAGAGCTCAGATGCTAGCCTGCAGGTTGGAGCATCTAACCCACCCAGAGACATCATGGAAGAAAGGGCTGGCAACCGACTGCTGAAAAAATCAGCCACTGAAACCCTCTGGAGCACAATCCTGCTCTGACACGCACTGCAATCCACTCCCCAGCAGCTGATTAACGTGTCACACGATTATAAGGTTTTAACTTAATCATTGATAAACTAACACAGGATTGAGAGAGATTAGAATTTACTTTCTTTTAAGACAAGACTCCGGGGATCCAGCCTCTCTGGGGAGTAATTTTGCAATGTCTATCAAAATAGGCAAGGGACACATCTTTCAAACTGGCTATTCCACTTCTAGGAGTTGGACCCACCAGTATACTTAATGTGTGCGAAATAAACACGGCTATCCATTGTTAAGATTTTTTTGTTATACTAAAAGAGCAGAAGAAAGCAGAATGTCTATAGGAGACTGGCTTAGGTAAATTATAGTGTATCCCTACAATGGAATGCACTGTTGTTGTTGACACAACGAGGCAGCACTCTCTGTGTTGGTGTGGAACCATCTACTGTACAGGGGTACTCTGTGTCAGAGGTATGTGTGCTCGGAGAGGAAGGGGCTTCAAAAGTCACGGAGGAATGGAATTGAAAGGTCATGGCATTTAGACATGCCCGCAGATTTACATTTCCCCTGGCTGGTGCCAATGGTTGTGTACTTGATAAGATTGGCAATGTGAACCCACTCTTAGGTGCCTTAGAAGAAAGGCCTGGCTATCAAGTCCACAAAGAATATAACCATTCAAAACCTTCTTGAGCACAGCCTTACTTAGACACACTGGGGTCACCTGGACTGGCTTAGTTTTGGGGTGATAGGAGGACTCAGTGGCAGAATTCTGGCCCCCTATGCCAGAGACCCCAGTTTACTTTCTGCCCAGGCACCTCATCACAGCCACCATCCATCAGTGAGGGACATAAACACAGCTGAACCACAAGGTCAGAGAGGCAGCTCGCATGGTTCCTCCCCACTTTGTCAACTCAGGTCAAAAGGAAGTAAGAAAAAGAAACTGCATCCAGCCTTCCCTTCTAATTTTGTTGCCCTGAGGATTGGGATAGGTGAACTTTCTAAGTTTGAAGGCAAGCTAAAGGAGAATCGCTCTTTCTGTACTTTGAAGATCCCAAAGACTGGTTGGTTTAAAAACTTTGCCTCAAATGCTTTTCTTAAAATCCCCATATTTCAATCATTCATGAGCTTGGCCAGAATAAAACGTATAGTCCCAGCTGCCACCAAGTTCATTCCAAGTCTGGGAGATTTCCCGAAGAGCTCATGGAATGAGCAAGATTGAGCTTATCACCTTCCATCCGTGGCACTACAAGAGGAGTTCAGAGAAGTTCCGCCGTCTGTGGGAGACCACACAGCAGAACCCCAGCCACTCTTTGCCTCCTTCTTGCCACTCGGGCGGTAGGCCCCTACCTGCACAGGCAGGGAGCCAGCACCGGGAATTCTCACTAGTGCTCCTTGGTCCAGGCTCTGCGGCTGGCCAAGAAAGTGAAAGCCTTCCAGCCCCTCTAATGTACACAAACTCCTGCTCGGCAGTTAACGGTAGCTCTGGGTTAGAGTTCAATAGCGGTTTCTTAGTGAATTGAATTTGGGCTCCTGGCAGCCGAGCACTTAATGGCCTCCTCCTGGTTAACCACAGACTGGCCTATTTGATCAGGAATTAAACCCAACCAATGTGGACATATTTGAAGTCGCTGCTCAAAATGAACAATCCTATTATTTTATGTCTATGGCTTGATGTGCACCGACAAAAAGTTCCCACCCAGCTAAAGCATCGAGCCATAGCAGTGGCGGCTCGGTCGTAAAATTCTTGCTTCCCACTTGGGAGGCTGGGGTTCGGTTCTAGGCCAGTGGATGAAGGTAACACCTAACCGCTTGTTGCGGCTTGTGTCTTCCTATGATGAGGAATAGATTTCAGACTAAGGTGGCTTAGGAAGAAAGACCTGGCAAATTTCTGAAAACTCAAACCCCAAGGATCACAGCATCGGATGCCAGCTCAGGATGGGGGTGGGCAGGGTCTGGCAGGATGTTTCTTCCCACTGAGCACGGGCTGCCCTGCGCTGTAGGCGGAGCAGAGGCTTGTGTAAGTGAAATGATCCGGGCATTGTTCTTACAATGGACTCTTATACACAGCTTGCTGTACCAGGATGTCGACGTAGTGCTGTGCAGAGAACAGATGGATTTTTCTCATAGTGCCACTGGAGACTTTCCCACAAGGTGACAACTCTGCCTCCCAAGTCCTTTGTTCTCTTCCAACCAGATCTGGCCTCATCCTTGACAACTGGGTACCAGCAGCTAGTGGCCCACGCCTCCGGGCCTCAGCCCCGTCCCAGGCCCCTGCCTGCTGAGCCACGGCTGCACATGCACAAATGGTGGCCGCAGCCTGGAGCACCTCCCTGGGATCAGCCAGCTTCCCTCATTAAGACAGCCTGTGGGCCTGGAATTTCAAGTGTGTGGGTGTGGAGAGGGCAGGCTCTCAAGTGTTTTTCTCAGGAAGCCGTGGCTGCAACAGGCTGGAGGTGGCAGAGAGGGCAGATGGGCTGGATGACTGATGACCCCAGCCTAAACCACAATCCTGAAGTCACAGCTCATCGTGTGTGTGTGTGTGTGTGTGTGTGTGTGTGTGTGTGTGTGAGAGAGAGAGAGAGAGAGAGAGAGAGAGAGAGAGATGACTGGCCCAGAGGGTCCATGGCTAGATTACTCGTGGAGGCACTCCCTGGTGAGGAAGAGGCTATAGACATAGGAGACTGGAGTCCTTGTGCTGAAGGAAATCGGACTGGCCAGACTCAAGAGGCTGGCTTTCTACATGATGGAAGAAGATGGGAATAAACTAAAGGCAGAGAGGGCATGCTTTGATGGACAGCGAAAAAAGGCAAGAAAGAACCCAAGGATCAGAGCTCGTAGATGTGGAAATGCACAGGGGCAGTGAAGAATGTGCATTCTCCAGCCAGACTGCCCATGTTCAAGTCCCAGCTCTGCCACCCACTTGCTGTGTGACCTTGGTCATGTTGCCTAACCTCTCTGAGCCTCATTTGTAGAACCCGGGGATAACAGCAGTGGCTGCCTTCATTGTTCAGGAAGGTAAATGGAATGATGGGTAGAAAAGGAATTGCTCAGCAAGGAATATGATCGTGTTCCTTAAAGGAATTTCTTTACAATGTGAAAGTTGAGCTTCTTCCAGGAGGCCCAGAATGATGGGCGATGCTGGAAGGAGGAGTGAGGGATGGAGTGGCCGTTGACAGCTGCTGCTGTGAGCCAGGTGTCAGTGGGCTCCCAGAAGCTGCTCCCAGGACCGTTGCTTCAAAGACTGAGATTCTAGCAGCCAGAGAGGACAGGGACACAGAAGACAGCAGACAGGGTCGCAGGCACAGAACGGGGTCCAAAGAGCCAGCAAGGAGGGCAGCGTGAGATGCTTCTGCTGGCTCAGGCGATGGGCAGGGCACAACTTAGATGGAGAATTCCCACTCTGACTGCGCCAGGACACATGCTCCCCACCGGACACGTGTCATCCCCCCAGACGCCACTTTGCTTATCCAAATGCCAGGGCAAAACGTTAATGGCTTTATTTAGTTTGGAAGAAGGTCACCATGTGAGCCTGCCTGGACACTCGCTGCCGGGCTCCCATGTCACAGCCCTGGGACTGCGGGCATGGATGGACTGTGCCCTCCACAAGCACTACGACTCCTCTGTGCTCCAGGCACATGCCAGGTGTCTGAGGAGCGGCTAAGCCTCCCTCAGAGTCTTGCGCATGAAAATGTGGCTGCCAATGGGCTGAAGGTGAGGAGCGAGAGAAGAGGGGGCTTCAAGAAGTAGGTGGAAAGGCCCAGTGGACGCTTTCCATGGAGCTTGAAACCGTTTTTGCATTGTTCTTGGTGCCGTTCAGTTGATTCTGACTCGTGATGAGCCTCTCTGTGAAGAGCACAACTGCTCCAGGAGACTGTCAAGGTCATGACCTTGTAGGAGGCAGATTTCCAAGCCTCCAGTGGACTTGAACTGCCACACTCTTGGCTTTGGCATTGAGTGCTTAGCCATCTTTGCCTCTCAGTGGCCACAGCCAACTCAAGATGATTTCTCCTTAACCCTGAAGTCTTGTTGCCATTTTGAGAAGATCCCGATGCACTGTGACCCTAAAGGACGGTGCAGGGCGACCCCTAAGGTCTTCTGGGACTCATTCTTTACAGGAGTAGAAAACTTCTTTCTCCTTTCGGAGCAGCTGGTGGTTTCAAACTGCCAACCCTGCAGCTAGCAGCCCACCCCACAAGCCAGTACGCGACCAGAGATGGAAGAACATATCGTAAAAGTAACAACGGCATCTTCCTACGCCAGCAGGTATCGCTAGGGACAGCCCTCTTAACTTCGGTTAGTTTGGTTTATTGTTGTTGCGCTATTGGCTGCCATTGAATTAACACTGACTGACAGCACCCCAACCACCCACCCATGCCCCACACAAAGGAAGAGAAGGCTGTCCAGTCCTGGGTCACCCCCATGATCGGTTACAGATTGTACAGATTGATCCAGAGGGCTTTTCTTGGCTGGCTTAGGGGAGCAGATGCCTACCCCTTTCTCCTTAGACACTGCCTTGGTCTGGAAGTGCCACTGGCACCCGTTCAGCACCAAGACGACACACAAGCCTCTGCAGACAGGTGGCTTGAGGGAATGCACTAGCTGGGAATGGAAGCCAGCTTTTTGCAGGGAAGGCCTGACCTCGACCAAGGACCCATCCACTTGCCAGTCTCCTCTGTCCTGGTCTCTGTTTTCGTCACTCTAGCCCCTGTCTGTGAGTCATCTTCTCCTTTTGGGCAGTTTCGATGGGATGTGAAACTTGCCCTTTGTCACGCAAGGGAAGGCTGCATTCTCGGCAGACACCACTGTCTTAGTTGGCATGGCATGACAGCCCCATATGACAGTCCTCAATCCCTTCTGTTTCTCTGCAGGGACACCCATTGTCTCAACTCCCTGCCATCAGAGCGATTCCAAACCAGATCGACCCCGTGGAAAACCCTGTGGGTTTCTGAGACTGCACCTCTTTATGGGAGAGGAAAGCCTGTCTTTCTCCTGAAGAGGGGCTGGCGGTTTGGAACTGCTGACCTGGCACCCAGCAGCCCAATGCGTGCAGCCATTACGCCAGGAGGGCTCCTCACAGATCTCAGGGAGCATGTGGAAGGAAGTGCTTGGGAAGTTCCACCTCTGCTCTTTGTACGTTCAAAGACTCTGACATGTTGTCGATTGTGCTGGGTTCAATTCTGATTGGAGCTCATGAAGTTCTAGGCTGAATGTCCCTTCAGAGGCTTGGGGATTTGTTAATGGGGAGTCCCTGAGTGGGGCAAAGGATCAGCACATCTCATTGCTAAGGGAGGACTGAATCCACTTGAAGTGCCATAAGAGAAAGACCCGGTCATCAACTCCCCCAAATATCAGTCCCCGAACACCCTAGGGAGCGCTCAACGGAATTGAAACGAAAGTGTGTGCGTGCGCGTCACTGCCCGGGAGTCTGCAGACGCCTTTAACCAATCTCATCTGCAACCAGACAGAGCACCATGGAGATGAGAAGCTCACCCTCTTTGGGAGCCATGCTGCTGGTGGAAGGCTGCCGAGTTCGAAGAGCGGAAACTGGAGTCCCCGGTTCCCTGGAAAGGACGTCAGGGAGGAAGACTAGGTGGGCTTAGAAGTCACGGTGTTCCTGGGAACAAGTCAGTGAGGGGCAAAGTGTGTTTTCTGGACGACTTGATGGAGAACAGGGGTTGTATTCCATCTCTGAATCTTCCCTCCCACGGTAATTTTTTTAAAGGAGGGGTTGGCCGCGGAATCCAGGGATTATTCTGTGAAGTCTGCATGCGACAGTTGGTTCTGTCTGACTTTGGCTTTTTGACTTCAGAAGCAGGCTCTCCTTTCCCACAGCCCGGCATACCTTTTTATGCCTACCAACTGCCATCACACAAGGAGTGGATGCAATGCCTCCAGCTGTAGGACAAACGTCTGCCTCCCTCCCAAGACACTCCTGTGAGGTCATGCAAACTTGCATTTCCATCCACCAATGCCAGGATCTCTTTCAGGTTCCCCTCCACCCTTTGTGGCCACAAACCAGTTGCACTGCATCAGTTCCGTCGCACGGAGATGCGAGTCTGAAGGGAAGTGGGTTCCGGAAAGTCTTTGGATGAGCAGGTGGGAGCCTGGGTTATTTACAGAGGCCAGGGGCGGCTTTGATCACATGGTTCCCAATATCAGGGTTAAAGAAGAACATCTTAATCCCTTTTTCCCAACAACCTTACGGAGGCCCTGGCATCCCATGCTCCCTTTTGGCCAAGGTCACACCTTCCTACAAAGCTGTCTGTCCAGGAAGCATGTCCCAATCCACCAGCTACAGGCTACGCACTGGGGCTGAGGCTACTGAAGGGTGGTGATCAAGTGATCTCCCAGGCCTCATCTTAGCTCTGATCCTGCTTGTACCCATTTTCTAGTGCCTCAAACCTGCAGCCCCAAACCACATGGAGTTATGGAAGGGAGGCAGAGGGTCCTGGGGCCCTGATTTTCCACTTGTGGGTTCTCATAGTGGCTTCTGCAGGTACAAGGGAGGGCAGATGGGTGAGGAGGCTGAGACGGAATAAAAGAAGGGCTCACAGCAAGGTTGCAGTATGTGCTAGTCAGGGCCTGAGAAGCTAAGCAAACTTACACACGCATGTCTGATCTGAGGCTGCCAGAAATGAAAGTTGGGGTATCACTCCCTGGACTGGTTTATAACCCCCACCCTAAGTCCCAAGCAACCTCCAAACTTCCTTTCCACTCTTCAATCTGATGATGTGAATTCCCTGCTTCAAACCTATTATTCGTGTCATGAGGTGTAGCAAAGGCCTGCCCTGTCCTCCGCTGACCTCCAAAGGCCAGGGCTTCTCTGTTAACTGACCACCCTATCTCCAGTGCGACAAGCACACAGTGAGTGAGCAATGCTGGTCTGCTGGCTGGCTGGGTGAAACGCTCACCCCACTCGACCGGAAGGGAGTCTGGACGCGTTATCAGGAAAGAGCATTCCCTGGCAGAGGACCTCACGCTTGGGAAAGAAGGGAGTCATCGACAAAGACAAAGACCAAGACCCTCAAGAAGATGGACTGATGCCTCAGCTGTGACAATGGGCTCCAAGAGAACAGCCAGGTGAGGATGGCGCCAGACTGGTCACGCGAGGGGTGCTGTGGGCACTGACCGGACAGCACCTGACGACAATCACCGCCAGGAAAACACAAACAAACAGTTCTATTAAACAGTAATACATAATATACTTCCCGGATGGGAAAGGGTCCAACGCCCTCCACCGATGCACGCACCGAGTGCAAACCACGAGCGCACTGTCCATCACACAGGCGGTGTCAAACAAAGGTCTGTAGTCACTTTTATTGTGATTGCTGTCCGGGTTGCCATGGAGTTGATCTGACTCATGGTGACAGTATGTGTGGCAGGTAAAGCTGTGTTCCTGAGGGGTCCCCCGGTGGTGACCTTTGGAACTCAGGTTGCTGGGCCTTCTTTCCCTGTCATTTGGCTCAAAGTTGAGTGTCGGACCATGTGTGAAATCTAGGGACCTCTTATCATTCTTACTGTTATTGTTACTCATGTAATTATTTCTGAGTTTTCCTGTCATTCCTGTGTGACTCCAGGACACCATTTTACTAGGTTCTTAGCAGGAAAAGACCAAAGAACAAACCCACCGATGGCCAGTGGATTCTCACTCATAGCAACCCTCTGTTGGGTTTCTGAGGTGGTGAATCTGTACTGGAGCAGACAGCCTCAGTGTTCTCTCACAGAACAACTCGTAGGTTTGAACCGCTAACGTTGTGGCTAACAATCCAACACTAACCCAAGAGCATCACTAGGACTCTTTAGGGGAATAAGGGGACATGCTTTTTTTTTTTTTTTGCCATCACAGAGAGTGCAAAACAGCTCTTTCCAAACATTCTGATTCCGTGAAACACGTGCTGCTTCCCGCTGCCCGCTCCTTTCCTCCTCAGTTATTTCCGACGCAGAAGGAAAAGCTTCACTGAGGTACATTTCCTCTTAGATCTTGTTACATGGACGTCATCTCATTTGTATAACTGTCTGTGGCACAGATGAGTGCCAGTGTTATACCTCTTGTATGTACGAGAAGACAGAGGGTAACCTATCCAAGTGAGCTGTGCAAGCATGCCACTTCTCACACATTGTGCTGCTTCCCCATGGCATGCAGAATGATCCACAATACATGTGTGTGCTTCTACATGACTACTACAAATCTGAAGGCCGCCAACTGCTGCGTAACCGCTTCTGTGCACGGTCACAAAACAAAACCAAACTCCTTGCCCAGCAGTCACTTCCGCCTGGTGGTGGTCTGTATGTGACAGAGGAGGGCTGCTACCTAGGGCTTTCCTGACTGTCACCGTTTGGGGAAGCATATCACCCGCAGGCCTTTCTTCCGCAACAATGTTCAAGCTATCGGCACCCCCATAAGGGGCCTGGAGCCTGTGAGTTGAGGTGGCACAGAAGACAGCAAACAGGGTAGCAAGATACCTTCTCAAAGAACAGCCAGCTCTAGCCTAGTTATTGCTTGGCAAAAAGAACAAGACACAGGTGTCGACTTGCAGTTTATGAAATATGAAAATGCTCAGATACAACCTTAAGAAGGGCCTGGGGGCCGGTGGGGGAGTCGCCAAGATGTCCTTAAGTCGAGCCCAAGGCGAGCTGCTGTGGCACTGCTATAAAATTCTTCTCCCCTTGGGTGGAGGCAGCAATTACCGCTGGAGAAGAATGCAATGCTGCCGGCTGCCAGCCTGTGCGGCCCAGCGACAGCACAAAGGGGTTATTCTGCTTTACTGTTGACGTGCAGTGTGTATTGTGAACATGCGATCGGGAGTTGAAAGGGCCATGCGTGAATCATAAATATTTGCATGCCAATAATGCTTGGACAAAAGAGCTGGAAGGACTAAGTCGGAGGGCTTCTTTTCCCATGAAAGACCATGCTTCGAGTTACCGTACATATTTCATTTCCTCTCATCTACGGCGAATGTGAGCCCAGTGAGCAGAACCCTTTCAGAGCCTCCGAGATCTAGGGACCTGGGCATAGGATAAGGGCTGATGTACCCTCTGATAAACTCTTCCGCTGAGCGGGCCCTGGGGATGGCTGCAGGACAAGGCTGGTTGTTTCCTGTAAGCTATGAACCAGAGTCCCCAGCAAACCTGTTGCTGGTAGGTCAATCGGAAGTCCTGGGGACACTATCTGGACGGAGTCGGACTGTGCCACAGGGTGGACAAAGCTGAAATCTGGTGAGAGGGAGGCTGCCACAGTTTTGTCTTGTGTTAGTGAGTGGTGTTAGTGAGTTGGAACTGTCAACCTTTTAGCCAACAGCCAAGCGCTTCACCATGGTGTCACCACTCAAACCAAACCCACTGCTGTGGGGTCCATTCTAACTCCCATTGACCCTCCCTAAGGTTTCTGAGCCCGTCAATCTTTACAGGAGCAGACAGCCTTATCTCTCTCATGCAAAGCAGCTGGTGGGTTTGAACTGTTCACCAATGCTTAACCCACTCACCGTGCCTTCCGTTACCTACGCCCCAGAGTGGGTGTCAGTACAATAGGACACTCTCTGAAGTTCCTCAGGTCATAACACTTATCAAGTGTCTTATCTCAGGCAAGCCCCTCTGCCTCTTCTCCACCCACCACTGACAAAAGCCAACTTGCTTGATATCAATCAAGAGATCAGATAACTCTCCCAAAGGCACACAGCTCTAAGTCAATGATTTCCCAAACCAAACCAAACTCAAGGCCACTGAGTGGAGGCCTACTTATAAAGTTACCACAGGACAGGATAGAACTGCCCCTATGAGCTTCAAAGATGTCACTCTTTACAGGAGTAGAGAGCCTCAGCTTTCTCCTGCAGACAGGCTGGTGCTTTCAAACCACTGAACTTGCAGTTAGCAGCCCAATACATAACCGGTATGAGACCAGGCCTCCTAGCAGAGCTGAATTTTTGCTTCCCTGGTTAGTCGCTGGCCATGTTTGCAGATATTTGTATTGTTTTAACTGGGCCAAAGGGATGCTACTAGCAGCTAGTGGTTCTAAGCCTGGGATACTGCTGCCCATCCTACAAGTCACAGGAGAGTATAAACAAACCATGGCAGTGGCCTTTGAGTGGATTCCGACCCATGACAACCCCACGTGTTTCCCAGTAGACCTGTTCTCCGTGGTGTTTTAGATAGCTGAAGGGAGGATGTGCGTGCCAGGAGGATGTGCGTGCCAGAAGGATGTGCATAGTTATTTACACATTCTGTGCCATTTTACTTAAGGGTCTTGATTTGGGCATCAGGCCTCTAGGAAGCTGAATTAGCTTGCTGGCAGTGGGTCTTATTTTACTGGTTTTGGGGGCTCCAGGAACTAATCTCCACTAGACACTGAAGGGTAGCTATAAAATCGCCCAGTCTTTCTTGGGAGATAGTCCCAAGGTATCGTGGGAGATAGTCCCAGGGCCAAACCCTTGACAGCTTACAATCTTCAGCCTTTCATTACCGGTTTGTCCCACTGGCCCTCAGTACTAACAGTGCTGAGGTCCTGAATCCTGCTCTAGCGCGCCTCCCACCCCCCCATGCAAACCATCCTGGAAGAGTTATTGACATGCACATAATTCCTACTAGATGCCAGGCCCTGCCCCAGATGCTGGTAACACTATACAAACAACACTTGGAGCTCACCTGTGTGAGATCTGGATCTTGGGTTTTTCTAAAATTAGTAGCTATGTTTTGCTTGCCCGTCATTCATTCGTTTCTATTTTCCAATAGATTTCATTTTTTTAGGGGCAGATTCAGATTTGCAGGAAAATTGTGCCTCAAGGCGGAGGATCCCCATCTACCTCCCCCCACAGCCATTTCTTTGATGACTCACACCTTGCCCATCCCGATGGTGCCTGTGCTCCTGCTGATGAGGCGTTACACGCACACTGTCATAATTAACCGCAGGCCTTCATTGGAACTGATATCCCTGGGTGCTGCAGACCACTAGGTATTTGGCTAACTGGAAGCTGGATATTCAAGTCTGCTCAGGTACACATCGGAAGAAAGGCCTGCTGGAAAAAGCAGCTATTGGAACTTCTCTGCAGTACAACAGTTCCACCGCCAGACATGACTCATCGGGTGTCAGAACCAACCTGATGGCAACTGGTTTGGTTTTGGCTTAGGTTTAATAGTAACTCACTTTCGGGGCCCACCCACCCAACCAGATTCCCTGACATTAAGTTGACACCAACTCAGAGCCACCCTTGAAGGACAGAGGAGAACCGACCCTCGAGTCTCTGTGACTATAACTTTAAGGAAGTAGAAAGTCCTTCTCTCTTGGGGCAGCGGGTGGTTCTGAACTGCTGATCTTGTGGTTAGCAACCGTCACCCCCAGGATCCAGTGCCTGGCGTCTCGGCTGCCAAGGCGGCAAACCCTTACAAACCGTGACAATCCTGGAACTCTCACCCTGGACCCTCACTGCAGAGCACACCCAGTTCTGCAGGCAGACACCAATGCTGTGAATGTTCGTCCTTTGGAGGAATAGCTTCTAGGAGTTACAAATCACCTAGCACACAGCTCATCACCACTCCCCATGGGGGCAGTTGCTCTACTGTGGCGAGGTGACAGGAAGCACACATTTCAAAGGGCAGGCAGGCGAGGAATGAGGATCTGCATGGTGAGGGACAGTCCAACCAATACGCCAAAGCACTAGGGAAATTAGAGTCTGCCTGCAGTGGACCAAGCCTTTCCTAAAGCTTCCGGTAAACCTCAGTATGGGGCATGGGAGCCAGCACAGAGTCACCACTCGCTGCGAACCAATTTCACTGTGAGGTGCCGACCACTGGAACCCAACACTTTGCGCCCCACGGGACGTTAGAGAGGCGGGGCCCCCTCTGCTCTCTAGGCCGAATCATTTCAGGAGCGGATCACAACCCTGTCTCCCACAGGAGTTCTGGTAGTGTAGTGGTCAGGCATTGCATTACTAACCATCAGACCAACAATACAAAACTACGAGGCGCCCGTGGGAGAGAGATGGGACTTTCTCCTCTCATAAAGGTAACAGTCTCTCAAACTCATCAGTTGGTATTGACTCAGTGGCAGTGAGTTGGTTTTGGTTTTCTTTTCTTTTCTTTTTTTTTTTTTGGTAGTATCTCCTGTAGCTGCAGCTGGCCTCCGGTTGACAGTCACATGCTTAACTGCGTAACTATTAAGTACTTAACCAGCATCCCTTATCACACAGATAGAGGAATAAATAGCAGACTGATGGTTAACCATGTGGCCCCGTGATTTAAAAGGGAACCATGAGGGCAGATGATCTGCAGAGACCCTGGGCTCTTGGAGTTACTGGAGACATACCGTTTGAAAAGGCAGACAAAGCCTTATTATGATACAAGTTGAGACTCGCTTCTCATTAATTATAGAGAGATAGGTAGATGATAGATAGAAAGGTAGGTAGATGGATACTCAGGACTTTCTACACAAAGGTTTCTAATAGAACGAAGGCAAAAACACCAGCAAAGACCCAAAACCAATGCCTAGAGCAACCTGGAGCTTATCCACCTCCCCGACCCCTCCCACCCTGGCTCCCCAGGGAGATCTGATAAGCAGGAAGATCACCTGGGCTTTCAGTCAGACCCCGCCCAGAGTCCTGTGTGTTACCTTTGAGACAAGAAAGGGCTTCTTTGTTTGTACAAGTGACTCAATTAGGGCCACACACCACCCTGAACCCACCCTGCCGCGCTGGCCAGTTCTCCCATTAACTGGACAAAAGAACTCCCCTGGATGTGGGGATGGTAGTGGGGGTGGTGGTGGTGGTCGTGGTGGTGGTGGTGGACAGGTCTATTATACTGCTTGTCCATTCTTAATGAAGGCCTTAAATCTCAAAGTAAAATCAGTGGTTGTCTAAACTGAAAAATAACCAGCTTCTTTGAGAAAGAAAAACCAAAGAAAACCTGCTTCTTTGAGAAGGAAAAGGAAAGACACAAAAAAATCCCCCAAACAACATAAGTGACGCATATCCGAAGTGAAGGCGTCCTCTCCCAGGACATCAAAGGAAATGCATTTTGGATCGGGCAGTGAATGGACAAGAGGCTCTCCAAGTAGCTGTTTGGGATCACTTTATCATGGACAGGTCCTCGACCACCTACAATCTCAGTGACATTCAAAGGAGCTCCTCAAATGGGGTGTGGGACCTGGTGTGGTCTAATAGAGGCTGGGGTGTGCAGCGGAACCACAGCTCAGCAAAGGACAAAAGGAATGTCAGCCTGAACTCCATCCATTCTGAACACAGCGTGAAACTTGCCTCTGTTGCACACGGGATTGGCATAGACAGAGAATTGGACGGAGCACACGCACGGTGTTTACAAGCACGGCACTTGAGAGAGATCTTAGGCCCTTCTGGGAAAGATGCACAGCTAACTCATCAACTCCATGCTCGCTTAATCATCACTGTCCATCGTATCATTTGAGTTTCAAATGGGTAGCTGTTCTTAGGGTGGAGTGAGTCCTCAAAGACCACTCGGCCCACAAAGTTTTCTCAATGGAAGTATGAAAGCACCCACCGGCTAAAAGTCTAATAGAGTCTTAATAACCATGTGCTATTACTGTCAGCTGCTGGTGTGTCGTGCCCACCCCCTTCGTCCCCCCCAATTCATGGCTACCCCAAGCACAATGGAGTACAATGCAACTTTGTCTTTTGCCCCACCCTCCCACCCTCCACGGCCCCTCAGATGGACTGGTTTGTCATCTATATGGTTTACATTGTCCGATATTTGGAATCTGCCAGGACTTCCTTCCTTTCCTGCCATAGCCTCGAATCATTGCTCAAACTTGCTCAGTATGATAGCAACACTAAAATCTCTCCAGACAGACTGACAGACAGGTGGTGGCTGCAGGTGGGGTGCACTGGCCTGGAATCGAACCCAGGTTTCCCCCATGGAAAGTGAGGATTTGACCACTGCCCCGCACGGTTCCCTCTGACTTCCATACCGTGGGTGCATGCTTATTCACAAATCTCTCCCAACCGAGCTGAACTTGCCTTACCATCAGGGTCTGGCAGAAAGAAAACTGCCACCCCCGGGGCATGCCATCTCGACTCTGCCACAAGCAGTTCTTGTTCAAAGGAAAGGACAAGGAAATGAGAACCCTGAATATGCTCTTCCCTGTCTTCTCTGCCTACCCTCTCTTGCCCCTCACCAACCAGCACAAAAAGAAAATACAAAATTGATTTATTAGAATCAGAGTCGAGCTGCAGCCATTGACGCGGCCACTGTTTATGTCTGTAGTGCTCGCTGCTGCTGAAACAGGAAGTTCTGAAAATCACTCAGCCATCCTTTCTCTCCAAGGCGCTTTCCGATGGATAGCCCCCCCCCCCCCCCCCCGTCCCCACCAAAAGAAACGGCCTGAACCAACCACCAAGGCAGGGGTGGGTGGGTGGTAAGAGGGTGCAGAGAAGTCTGGCCTCTGCCCATTGGCTGTAAAATATAGATCCTGCAAATAACCTTTTAAAAAAGTTTTAAAACGCTGCCTGACACCATGAGCCATACCCGGCACTTCATAAAATCCGCAAGAAATCCATGAAGGGATAAACTGTGAAATGGCTGGTTCCAGGCACTTGTACTGTGTTCAAGAAATCATTTCGCTGTGGCTTCTGCCATGGCTGTGCCGCTGCAGGCTTTTAAAGGCACGGGAGGATAGTCCTGGAGGCGTGGGTGTCACGTCCTTGAAGAGGTGCTGCTCTTTTTATTTGCAAGTGTCCTGGTGGGGTGGGGCACTTGCTCTCAGGAGAGGAATTCTACGTGGGTTCCTGAAAGAACTACTGGCATGGGTGGACTGAGATTCAGTCCGCCACAGAGGCAGGGTCTTGTTCCATCCAGATTGGTCCATGCTGAAATCTCTCTTGGAATTTCAACATATAGATATGAATTTTCCAGAAACCCATGGCACATGGGTGCTGGGGGCTTCAAAACCAACCAGCAGCTGCTGTCAGCTCCAGTAAAGATGTCTAGTGCCGGGAAACCTTCAGACATAGTTCTACTCTATCTTAGACGGCTGCTGTGAGTGGGGATCTATTCAACAGCAGCAGGTTTGGTTGTGGATTTTGTAGTTGTTGTTGTTGCTTACTCATTCCAAACAGCAGCTACATCATTAAGGACAGGGAGCAAAGGGGCCTCAAGTCGGAGAGCCGGTTTTCATGCAACACAGCCGTCTCTGATGCTCAGTGACGCAAACAAGTCATTCGCTCCACTGCTCTCAGAGGGAGAGATTGGCCGGTCAAGTCCACTGGGGGTTGCCTCAGAAGAAAGGCCTGGCGATCTCTAGACACATTCTCATGATCATCGTCAACAACAACAACAACAGCGACAAAAGGGAAGGTGGAAGGAAAACACAGTGCAGAAAACCCCGCCCAGCTACGTTTCCACCCATTAGGATCCCTGTGAGCCAGACTCAACTGGGTGCCAACTCTTCTTTGTTTGTTTGTTTTTTGTCTTCTTTCCAGGAGGTTGGCTTGCCAGCCCGCATCCTGAAAGCTATACATAAACAACTGTGAGCTTGTCCGCCGAAGTCTTCCTTCCCTTAGTTTATGAATCTGTGATGGAAAGAGAATGGCTTGGGTCGGGATAAGACCATGAGTCAGTGGGAGCACTTCCCAGGAAGGATGTCTGCATCAAGGCATGTCTGCATTCCTTGGGAATGTGGATGCTTCTTTCCTGAATGTACTTTCCCTTCAACATAGCGTCAATCTTCCACGCACCTGAGTGGCCACCGCCCCATACCATGTCCCACATAATGTCCCATAGCTGAAGAATGAAAATGCCTCTGGCAGTCAAAAAAGCACAAACAGGCCACAACCAAGATGGAGGCAGGATAACTATTCTGTCTGGAAAGGCACCCGCGGCCAAAACAAAAAGCAGGAACGGCACTTTACAAAGGCACCGGGAGCAGGGGACTGTGCTGAACGGCCAGATTAAAGTTGCCAGGGAGGTCTGCCGCACACATGCATGCACGCGCACACACACACACACACACACACACACATTTCACTCTGGAATGAGGCCCCCGAACAGGCCAATGTCCACCCAAAGACCTGGCCTAGCACTGTGAATGAATTCTACTCCAGATAGTCCAGGTCCTGGCTGTAATCAAATACTAAAGCAAAACAGAGACCAGCTGCCATTAAGTGAACTGAAACGCACGGTGACCCTGTGCATGGGAGACTAGAACTGTGTCCGAGGGGTTCTCAAAGGCTGATTTTACAGGTCACCAGGCCTTGCTTCTGCGGGCTGCTGGGTGGGTTCACATTGCCAAGCTTTGGTGAGTTGTCCAATGGCTTCAGCCTTGGAGTCCTGGTAGCATGATGGTTTAGGTGTTGGGTTGCGATTTTCAAGGCCAGCAGTTTGAAATCATCAGCGGCTCCTTGGGTAAAAGATGGGGCTGTCTACTCTCATAAACAATTATAGTCTCAGGACCTCACAGGGGCAGTTCTAGCCTGTTCTCCAGGCTCTCTGGGTGTCGGCATCCACTCCATGGTAGTGAGTCTACCACCCAGGGATCCTATAGTGAAAACAGGTGTTACACAGCAGGGGCTGCAAGAAACATTTGTCTTGCTTGGTCATGTATCTGTTCTTGGTTTCATTTTGTGTGTGTTTTTTTCTTTTGGTATCTGGACTGCACAGTTCTTGGTTGAGCCTCCACAGCCTGGGCAAAACTCAAAGTCACTTGGATCCCCAAATGTTCCTGGATGAGCTTTAGCAACCCTGGGAACTGTCTGCAAGGTTTTGTACACACATGTCCATGTTCTTTTCTGAGATTGACACAAGTTATCCCTGAGATATACCAAAAGGCTAAAAATCATTTTTGTAGAAAAATTAAAAAGAAACGTATAGTGGATTCTCTCATCTCATTTACAGTGCGGTGCCTGGTATGGTCTGGGTCAGCGGTTCTCAACCTGTGCGTCGCAACCCCTTTGGGGATCGAACAATCCTTTCACAGGGGTCACCCAATTCATAACAGTAGCAGAATTAAAGTTATGAAGTAGCAACGGAAATAATTTTATGGGGAGGGAAGGGGTCACCACATCATGAGGAACTGTATTAAAGGGTCACGACACGAAGAAGGTTGAGAACCACTAGTCTGGGAGATTTCCTCTTTGATTCTAAAATAAATGAGCTAATGTTGTCTTATCTGCTGACTGATAGGTTCTTGCTCAATTGATTAAATTCTCCAACAGCAATGGACGCCCTCATAGATCGTCCTGTTAAAATGTCTCAACTCTCTCTCGATGAAACCACCTGGCACTTTTCTTGTAACTGAAAATACTGGGAGCATCTGCAGCAAATGCAAGAGCTCTGACGTAACTTGCTGCTAATTAACATCACCAGAGAGGATTCTTTCCGACAAAATCTTCTTATAATGAACTTAGCTGTTCGGGCAGTGGCTGACAGTCCCAGAACATGGGGTTAAGTTTGAATTGTTCTGAATCACCACCTGTGTGCTCAGCAACACCTCTGGAATTCAGTTCCACTTCCCAGAACACCCTATCTCTTGCATCTCCTCCAGCTGCTGTCTCTGCACCCGTTGTGAAGGAATGATCCAGCTACATGGAGATAGTCGATCAGAGACAGAGAATTCCAAGGGTGAGGCATCCCCTGAGTAAGATTTCCGTTGAGGGAGAGGAGAGAAAGGAAGAAAAAGAAGAAGGTTCTGGGACTGCAGAAGCCTTCACCTAACATTTTCAGGGGCCCATGTAGTCAGGGAGGCCCGTCAGAGCCGGAAGGGCAGGTTCTCCCAGTCGCAGGCTGAACCCGAGGTTAGGAGCTGGGATCTTGGCCATCAGCCAGTGCCCAAACAGATCTGTTTTGTAGAAGAGTAAAATAACCTTTTCCCGTTGAACCTCTGGCAGTTCCTGTGACGTTTTCTGATCCCCAAAGACTGACCCTGGTCAAAGAAAAGGCAGCCCCGGGCGGTGCAAAAGTTCGGTGCTTCACTGTTAACTCAACGGTTGACAGTTCTCATCCAACAAGAAGAGCCTCTTAAGAAAAGTCGGGCGATCTGCTTTCGGAAAGTGAAGCTTTGAAAGCGCTACAGAATGCAGTTCTACTCTGCACACATGGGCCTCCATGAGCTGGAATCAACTGGGCAGTAAGGGCTTTGTTATCCCTGACATATACCTCCACCCCCACCCCCACCCCTTTCCTCCCTTCATTCCTATCATTGACCCAATGGCAGCGAGTGTGCGACTTCTCCTTCCTTGGGAATAGACTCCTTTGAGGGCTCAGCCAGCCCAGTGGCCTTGGAGAGAAGGTGAAGCTGGCACTGAACCTCTTGGATGAGCCGACAGCGTGATAGCAAGGACTCCCACCCCCTACCCCATCCCATTTTCCCTGTGTCAGTGCTAATGGGATTCTCTTCGAAGACACAGTTGAAGGGGAGGGGGGTGGGGCGGAGCCAGAGACGGAAATGAAGTGGTAGATAGATGTAAGATTCCTTAATAAAGCATAGCAAAACTTTTAAAAGACTAAGAATCCGCGAGGAAGATGGAAACTGATGGTAAAAATTAGCAAGGATCATCTGCTTTCTTAGTAACGGAAGGACACTGAGAAGGAGGAAAAAACGTAAAAGGAAGAAAACTCCTCTTGGGCAGTCTTGGCTGTTGACACTTGTGCTGGAAAGCTCCACGGTGCGCTGCGTTTCATGAGAAATCAAAGGACCAGAGTCAAGTTGGGCCTCCTGACAGCTCGTTTTCTGCTTTGCAGCCCTGACCCAAAGAAAAGCACTCGGGACCCACCCACGACATGCAGGGTCACTGTAATTGGGTCAAACTTTCGATTGGAGTTTCGCTCTTTCTGATAGCTTATTATCACTCGTGGGGACCGGGGCCTGTTCACAACAAAGCCCGTCCACTTATGGCATTTCAATTAATTCCGACCCCCCCCCCCCCCCCCCCCCCCCCCCCCCCCCCCCCCCCCCCCCGTCTTGTTCTGGTTATCAGAAGACAGCCCAGCCTCAAGGACATGCTGGCAAGAATCAGGCAGCCCAGCGCAAACATTCCACACCTTGGGGAAACAGTTCCCTGCTCCCCAAGTAAACACCGGCCCTGTTAGTCACCCACTCAAAACAGCAGTGGCCAATGAGGGGCGCAGGGCAGAAAAAGGGAGCACGCAGCTTTCAAGAGCTCCTTCTTTATGGTCACTGGCGGACAGTGCATTGTCACAGAGCGCCCCCCCCCCCTTTGGCATCCTGTAAGAAAATACCGCTGGCATGGGCCATGAAATCGTGTCCAGAACTTTTATCACCCAGTCCTGACCAAGACCCCCACAGGTGCATGGAGGAAAGCAAACTTTCTCAGAAGACACAACCAA